>JABCMJ010015935.1:0-19598 GCA_014822125.1 Arbutus unedo
ATCCATCAACATATCGATGTTCTAAGAAAAAGCAGAAATCAAAACTACCAGTCGAGTCCACATTTGGTAGTTTCAAAACTACCAGACGCTTTCCCATTCGAATCCAAGGGCAATTTCAAATCGCACTCGATCTTTGGCTTGAATCTCGGAGTCTTAATCGCACGCAACTTGAATCTTACACGAAGATAAAGCTTCAGATCCACACTATATGTCCCCGAACTCTTCTCTGAATCATAATCCGAAAGATCATTCCCCTTGAGCACTACAATATTCTGCCCCTTCAACACGACGTTCAACTCGGTGGTGTTCTTCTTCCGCTGGTAAAACCGCGGCAGATTTGTGGATGCGAAACGCTGGCCGCCGTAAACCGCCCGCGCCTCGATATTGTCGTAGTAGATCCCGATGTGCTTGTTAGGATTTCGGATCGTGAGATTGAGATCCAGATTGTAGTAAAGAGTGCTGTTCGAGGTGTTGAGGTCGAATTGGGTGAGGGTGGCGTCGGTGACGTGGAACTTGACCCTGTTCGGACGGAAGGCGAGCCAGAAGAGGAAGACGATAAGGCCTGCAGTGAAGATGATGGTGAGGAGGACTTTAAAGATTAGGCTGAAGAAGCAGCCGCAGAGGCAGCTCAAGGGATTGCAGCCGCTGCTGCGACCCGGGCGGTGATATGCTTTCGATGGTGGGGGTGGGATTGATGGGCCGTAGTAAGCCCCGTTCAAGTGGGGTTGTTTGGTGTTAGACATGGCTGGGAATTCGAGAGAGAGAGAGAGAGGGTTGTGGTTTTTGTTACCTTTATCTGGAGGGATATATATATATATATAGAGAGAGAGAGAGAGAGAGAGAGAGAGAGAGAGAGAGGGGGTGTGGGAGAGTGCGAGGGATAGGCCGCGTTTTTCCTTTGTCGAGTGTAGGATTGGACACGGCACGGCGGGGGGCCGTGTTTAGAAATTGACGCGGTTGCTTTGAGTAGTTTTCAAATTTTCATTTGTCTGTGGGAGGAATGTGCCTCCCAATTTCTCATTCCTAAATCCCATTGACTTTGGGCACACCAAGTCAGACCTATTCCTTTTTCATTTTACATTGGGCTTATCTGCTGAGAAATCCAATTTTATGGTGCAGGTTTCATATGGTTTGGTTCACTGTGATTTCACTCCACAAACCAAGTCCTTCATTTTAAAGGCTTTGTCAAGAAAAATTACTTAAAAATTTATAATTAATTGAATACCAATAAGCACTTGATTGACTAAAGTATAATGCCTTCAACAATTATATCTATTTTTTTTCAAGACAAATATAATTTCAATGTATGACTATATATTGTAAGGACCGTGCCCAATTTTGTAATGTATTGAGAATTTTATTTAATTAGGGGCGTGATTGTAAATTTAAAAGTTTAGGAACTTAATTTGAGAATTAATGAGATCTTAGGCGTTGAATTGTGTTTTATCCCTTAATTATTATACAATCATCACTTTATGTTAATTTGGATTGCCTAACATTCAATTGAACGTTTTGAGAAAGAAAGAAAACCCAAGGGTGCCTCCCCACCATGTTCGTGAGAGACAAATTGGTCCAGAGGATGCGCACTATGCATCTAGATAGCATTATATCGAGTGTCAAAGCGTGGTTCGAACCCAGGGTTGGTTTGTTCACGACACAAACAGAAAAATTGATGCGTTCTTGAGTTTTGGATTCATTGTCTAAAGGTAGAATTCTAGTTAAAACTTGACCTAATGATGTTTAATATATTATGTGTCACGTTTTGATGTTGTAAATAGGCTATGTGGCGTTGTTCATGAATCAGGAAATTGAATTTTAATTAAGATTTTCTTGTGAATATGATGTTTCCTCGCATAATTTGATGTTTCTTGAGTTATACCCGGTGACCAGTCAAGAAATGGGTTTAATCGGTCAGACTGCATTAAACCATAATTTTCAATAGCTAAATCTGATCGGTCAAGGTGATAGAGTGATTGTTCATGTCACGCCCTGAGTTTTTTTAACTTAATAAATAAATAAATAAATATATATATAAATATATATATATATATATTTATATATGTATAAAAAAAATTAAAGGAGATGTCCTCATAAGTCTCACCAATACCCAAAAGCCCATTGATCATAAGTCGAATGATCTAGATTCTAACAATTTACAAGAGTTGAGTTTCAAAATATTACATTTAAGTTAGGACATTCAAATCAATTAGAGTTATGATACATCTTTTTCAAAATGAATAAAAATATGTTAAATAACGCCACGAATGCAGCTCATAGAATGTCATGAAAAAAATCCACGTACTTCATGCCAAATCCAAGCTAAATGTCAAGGACTGTACTTGAAAAATAAGTAAGGGTTGAGCTAACGAGCCCAGTAGAGAGATTCTATACAAATCTTACGTGAATATGAAATGTCATGACATAGAAGGTAAACAACAATACACAACTTCAATGAAAAACATTACAAGATACATTAACATGGATGAATTTCCACCATATCATTCTCGGATCGGAGCCAACTCTTTTTAGGCTATTTCTTCATAATTTTTTCCATCATCATCATCAAGTAACGTTTTCAAATTTTTATTAACGATATCTCATGCCTACTATTCCCGTAGGATCCCAGTCCTGTTTCCTAACAATCCCTCTCGAGGAATCTAGTTCAATATTTTCCTAGCATCCCCGTAGGATCCTAGTCTTGTTCCCTAGCAATTCTCTCGAAAAATCTAGTTCAAAACATTCCTAGTATCCCCGTAGGATTCTAGTCCACACATCCTAGCATACCCATTAGGGAGTCTAGTTCGCATATCGCGTCAAGCACAACAAAAATCATGGAGTACTTCCACTCCCTCAATATATATCAATTGAGACGTAGAATCGAATAGATAAGATGCATCATTTCTACTAAAGGAAGTCATACTACGACTCCTCCAAGTGATGAACATGGGATCTAACACCCAATATGATAATCATTCAAGCTAAGAACACCCAACACATGTTCAAACATACTCAAACCCTTAAAAGAAAGGGTAAATGCATAATACACTAAAACAAAGGGTAAATGCATAATACACCAATAACAAGCATAATCAAGTAAGAAACACAAGAAAATTCATACCTCAAGACGAAGATCTAAGGTTTGAGCTCAAATGGTGAAGGGAAGCTCAACCAAGTCCTCTCCAAGCAAAAGCTCACCCCCATGTGCTTGAGATTCAAGGATAATGAAGGATCTTTGGAGGAATTTGAAGGATCTAGGGATTAAATCATGTATTTGGGTGGGAAGAAAGTGAGGATGAGGATTTTCTAGAGAGAGAATGGGGAGAAATTTGGGTTTTTAGGGTGTGAGTTATGTTTTAAAAAAGTCTGGTTCGTTATTTTAAAATCCGCGTATACCCCGCCTGACCGGTCACGGAAAAGGGGCAAGGGAGCCTGACCGGTCACGGAAGGCTACTGACTAAAGAAATGATACCCGTCTGATCGGTCACGGAAAAAGAGCCTGTATGCCTGACCGGTCACGGAAGCCTACTAACCAAAAATTGTATTTTCGCGTGACTAGTTGCGCCGGCCATTCTCCTACCTTGACCAGTCACCCAAGACTCCCTATTTTTCCTTCCTCGTCACCAAAACTCATCCAACTCACCCTTCATCTCCTTCGACTCTTATCATTATTCATTTTAATCACCGTAAGACATTTTTAATCGCTAAAATAGGACGGGTCCTTACAATTCAGGATGTGCACCAAAATATTCTAGTAGCCAATTTTGACGGATCAAGGTGAGGTGACAATTGGTCAGGATGAGCTTTCAAAATAAAATAGTAGGACATCCTGACCAGTCAAGACCATTTTGGGATCAGTTTGACCCTGATCGGGTAGGGTATGTTGTGATTGGTCAGCCTAGTTTGGAACTTTATTTTCTAAAAGCTTCTTTAATGTCTTGAAAACTTCACAAAATTACTTTCTTACAATTTTGGTTATTGAGTAAATGTCTCGGGAAGATATTGAGGGTTGGTTCTATTTTGGTGTTATTTCTCGTACATTGATCAATTGAAAGAGTTTTAGTCCATAAGCATGATTTTTGTTCATTATGATGATTACTTTTATTGGTCTCCATGAACTTCATGGGCTTGCATTGGTGAAAGGTCGTAAAGTCTACTAGTCTCCATAGTCAACTTGGACAGCAGTCGATGAAAGGCCAATAAAGATACTGGTCCTCATAATCCTCATTGGTAGCCACCGGTGAAAGGTCCTAAAAATATGTTGGGAGTAGTGTGGGTGCATTGGGTATCATAGTTTGGCAAGTCACATGAGTTGCTTGTTGATTATCATTGTTTACACATAGACAACTGGGGAAATCTATTTTATTAAGCATGTAATATTTTGAATTTCATTAAACTTTGTTTTAACTGGCATCCTATACGATATTCGGCTAATGTTTTGTTGTTAACCCTTTTTATAGGAACTAATATTGAGCCTACCGGATAGAGTTTCGAGTTTGACTGAGTAGTATATGATTTATATTTCCCATTATGTTAGACTTGGTTAACTTGGGTATTGTGGGCGCTTTTATGATTCTTTCAATTAATTGACTTAGCAATTGATGTAATAGAGAATTAAGGTTTGCAAGATTTTATTTATTTTATGGGATTGTGTTTGGTTTTATTATGCTCATTTCATACCTCAGAGTTAGGGTGTGAGAACTTGGAATCAAAGGATGGTTTGAATACCTAGAGTCCGTGGGATATGGTCCTAAGGGGGCTATGTGTTTATGTAGAGTTGTACTCTGGGAGTATCATAACTTTTCTTTAGACATCCATGCGAGTACTTGTAAAATCTGGTTAGACAAAATGAATGATCATCGTGTCTTCTATCTGGATAAGTTTGTAGCTAAGCATGTGTCGGCGAGGAAAAAATATCACGGAAAGAAGAGGTTGAGAGATGATAGGTCGCAGTTCAAGGGATATTAGAGGCATGCCATTGTGGCACCATCAATGGTTTCAACTGGGAGAACTGCACAAGGGGAGAATATATGTTATAAATGTGGAAAGTTGGGTCATAGGAAGGGCCAATTGTCAACAAACCGAGACAAAGTCGATCTGACCTGTTGTTTGCTACAAGTGTAACCAAATAGGGTATATACAACAAAATTATCCTCAAGGGTAGTGAAATGTCAGAGCAGCGAGTTCGGTGCAGACGCATTCCACTCAGTCAACATATGTTCAACAGAGTTTGGCTCTGTCTACCCAATCAGTTCAACAGAGACAGAGATCGAGTTTATGTAGTGAAAGCACCTTATGCAGTAACTGAGACTTCTGTGGTCCGAGATACAGTTTTACTATTTTGCACTAGGATAGTATCTTGCTCGACCCGGGTGTATCACACTCTTTTATAGCGTCAAGTATTGCATTTATTTTGGGTCTGAAGGTTGAGTCTTTAGAGTCTGTTGTACATGTGGAGACGCCAATTGGGGGCGAGGTAGCCTTAGATCAAGTTTGTCGTTTGTGCAAAATTGTTATCGCCGATCATAGCTTACCATTTGATTTGATTTTGTTAGACATGTTAGGTTTTTAGGCATGGATTGGTTAGCCTTTTATCGAGCTGCTATCGATTGTTACTGGGGTAGAGTGACTGTTTGTGCCCCTCAGATGGATGTTTTCATTTTCGGGGAGACTGGGGAGGAGTTCATTATGTTATTCATGGGTTGTAGAACCGTAAGGATTTCGGTCAACTATTTGCTGTCACTTGGGATGATGAGAGTAGTTGGTGTCAAGATGAGTTACCGACAATGGTGTGTGACTTTTCGGATGTCTTTCTTGAAGATATCACAAGTTTACCTCCTCCAAGAGAAGTGGAGATTTCCATGGATCTTGTGCCTAGAGTATCATCTCTTTTTATGGCACCTTATCAATTTGCTCCAGCTGAATTGAAGAAATTGAAGGTTTAACTATAAGAGTTGTTGGATAAGGGTTTTATTTGGCCTATCACTTCGCCTTGGGGTGGTCCGGCCGTATTTGCTAAGAGAAAGGATGGATTCTTATGTCTGTGCATCGATTATAGACAACTGAATAGAATTGCGGTTAAGAACAACTATCCTTTGCCAATGATTGACTTGTTTGACCAACTCAAGG
This sequence comes from Arbutus unedo, assembly GCA_014822125.1. NCBI lineage: Eukaryota > Viridiplantae > Streptophyta > Magnoliopsida > Ericales > Ericaceae > Arbutus > Arbutus unedo. The sequence continues at coordinate 6,127 of JABCMJ010015935.1, forward strand.
GCTCACAGGTGTTCCCGAAGATATATTTGAGAATAGAGTGTCACCAATTGAGGGGTTGGAGGATGATATTCTCAAGACCGCTTTCAGAACTCAGTATGGTCACTACAATTTTATGGTAATGCCATTTGGTTTGACCAATGCATGTGCCGCATTCATGGACTCGATGAACCGGGTTTTCATACTTATTTAGATCAATTTGTGGTGCTATTCGTGAATGACATTTTGATCTACTCACGAGGAGCGTCTTAGACTGACCTTACAGATCCTTTGAGAGAATAACATGTATGCCAAATTTTCCAAGTGCGAGTTTTGAATTTCGAAAATGAAGTTTCTCTGACATGTGGTATCTGGGGACGGGGTTATTGTTGATCCATCGAAGATTGAGGCTATGTTGACTTGGGATCCACCTAGAAAGTGTGTGTTCAAGTACTGTTCATTTTCAAGTTCAAGTTTTGCTCTTGATTCTTCAAGGTAAGGGAACGCCTATCAATTATTGTTTTTTGGTTTTAGATTTCCTTTGTCTAAGGGTTAGAAGGATCTTAGAGGTGGTGGTTGTTAAGGTTGTAAGGTTAACTTGAGGTTTGAGATGTTAACAATGGAGTAAGGAAGCCATAGAAGTTGCAGATTTTACTCACAGAACACATCTAACTAGTCAAATGACACTTTGTGACTAGTCAGGATAACTTGTAATATTTTACTATAGACTATCTTGACCTGTCATACCTCATTCGTGACATGTCAAACTACTTCAAAACATCTTGCTGCTACCTACCTTGACCTGCCAGACTCCATGTGAAACCGGCCAGACTCCTTGACCGGTCAATGGGTCAGACTGGTAGATTTTCTTCCAACTTTAGAAACTTCCCAGACCTCTAGGGACATCATTAATCATTGCTCTTTGGCACACACCTTAATTAATATCTTATCTAACATATTCAATTTGAATAACTCAATTTCAACGGTTAGATCGAGAGAAAAGTCACTTTTCTATAAATTGTGTCTATTTTGAACCATTTCTATTCTATCGAGCTTTTATCTCATTTCGAGGCCACTTTGGACCTTGTATTCTTCATATAAAATATTCTTAACATTTGGAACTAGTACCCGTTTAAATTTCGTAAACTTTGGACTTGTTTTGATAAGGATCTCAAACTAATTTTCATTGAGGTAAATTCAACAAATTTGTCAAGTTTCTTGCTTCGATATTTTTGGAGCCCGGAACCTCCATTTTGATCTCATAATCACCTGAACCTATGTACTTTGGCTTTGAAACATTAGAAGAGCTAGTGTAATCCATTTATATCATCTCTCTCATAATTTGAAAGAGTTGAGCATACAAAGTCAATGTGTCAGGTCTAGATCACTTTGTCATTGGAAATCAAAAGCTAAAGACAAGTTAATTTAAACATTGCATTCCTTGTTAGTCGTGTGAACAATCGTTATACATGACACAATACATGTTGAATGATGGTATGCTTGAAATTATCATGAATGCCTGTGTAATCTACGAATTTTGTTAAAAAGATGATCACAAGATGACATCTCGTTCAAATGGTGATACCTTGACCGCTAGGGATGAGAAGAGCAGGGATATGAGATAAGAGTGGGGCCACGACCAATGTGATAAACGATGATGCCATACCATGTAATGCGATGCATTAGGGGGTCGCACCCACCTTCAAAAATTGGCACACTGTTTTATGTTGAACATCATTATATGAATGGTCATTTATTTTATGACGTGATTAATCTATAGGTTACAAAAAATTGAGAAATACTTTGACATTGTCCTCGGCTACGGTCTTTGGACCAGATTAAGCACGTTGACAATATATCATTTCATATACAAGTAAATGTGATGAAGACATGGTAAACATGTAAAGTTTGTTTATCTAGATTCGTTCTAACTTTATGCTAATAAATATTGATATGCAACATGCCATATAACCAGATAGAAGGCGACATAGCTTAAAGGAGATCAAGATTAGTTGTTTTGGCTTAATGCTTTAAGGGAGCTGTGTTGTACTTAGTGAGAATGTAAATACTTTTGTTAAGTATAAGATACGCCGAATTGGGGCCAGAAACACGTGTACTTGTAACTTTTATGAACAAAACTTTGTATGTACTTTGCAGGTTCTTGGAGGTTATTTATTTAATTAAGTTTCATGCTTCCACAACTCTTAAAATATTAAAAGTTTATGAACGGTCGGTTGGTGAAAATTTATAAACTGTATGGGTTAGAGGATTGAGTGGGTTGGACTTACTAGTCGGTCACTAATCCTCCGTACAACTTAATGAATTGTGACAAAGCCTCTTAAACTCGCTCCACTCTTCAACTCAAACTCATATCAAATTAAGTTTCACTCAAATTTATATTCAATCAAGATAGGCTCAAATTTTTATCCAAAATTTGAAGGGTATTCTTTCCCTTCAGAATTATAACTATGCCGATTAATTAAGTTTTTACTCGAATTTATGTTTAAATTTGACTTAGTCATTAGATTGTTTCAAATTAAAACGAAGCTTTTATTGGACACTTTATTTAAATTTGAGTAAAATTATGAGACAATGTCTCTGGACAATCACAAAAGAAACAGAAAAAAAATAAAAATGCCCAATTTGGCCTGTATTATTATTTTTGTTTATATTCATATTTTTGTGTTGAATTAATTTATAAATTATTAGTTTTTTTACGAGAGATGAAAAACGTACGAAAAAAATATAGGAAAGACGAAAATAATCTAAAACATGCAGATATTTTTAACTATTTTTATTGTTTTTGAATTTTTTTAAAAATTAATTCCCTTTTCTTGAATAACTAGTCATCAACAGTTGACTCATCACTCATTGCTCATTTCTTGTGATAAAATTGAAGCCCTTTCTTTTTGCGGTTCCTCCTTGATAAACGCCGCTGATAGGAGATGGTACTCTGGTCGTACCCACCAACACCCAAGCAACTGACCGCCACCGTCTGCTGCTTCGTCACCGGCGCCACTCTCTTCGGCGTCGGAGGCTACCTCTCCTTTACCAACATAGCCCCTCAACAAGCTCGCACCAAGGCCCGCAAGGTTTTCATCAAAGATCGCCTTCGAAAGTTTCTTGGAGATTAAACCAACAAAAGGCTTTGGACCCATTTGATCAACTTTAAGGTCAATCTTACTCTATTCGACAAGGTATATAAAATTCTACCGACTCCTACCATTTTACATTTTTACTTGTACATATGCTTGTATGCATACTAACTTACAAAATAATTGCAAAATTGATGATATTTATTTTGCATTGTTCCGGTAATTTCTGCAATCCGCCATTCTTGTACTTGATGCGTTTTCATGGACTGAGGGTAATATGTCGTGGGTTGTTTTGCTCGATGACTATTACTGTGCAACACGTCTGTCGAAACTCATGAGTGAAAATAATTAAGGGTTCCATCATTCCCTTATGGAAGCATTCAGTCGTCTTTTGAACAGTGTAGCTGACTTGCATTTCTTTTTTATGCCATTCTGGTACTGCTGTTCTAACAAAAGGAGTATTATTCTGTCATATTCAGGATTTTGATTTGTACTTGAATTGAAGAGCGGCAGTAAGAATAACACAGTTGTTTGTAATCTGTGAAGCATGTGCACGTCAAAAAACATGTTGTATCATTACTGGGGTGGGGTGTCTCCAGAATTTCAAATCAGCAGTGGCAAAAACATGCAAAATGATTTTTTGATACAAATCTAATGTACAGGAAAAAAAGGAAGAAAAAACACACTTAAACATATCTGTTATCTATTTGTTAAGGGGAAGTTTGAGTCATCGAGCCCCTGTTTTCAAAAAAGCACAGGAATACGTAAGGCTTCAAAGTTGCCGCCAATGAATTTTCATGCTTTAAAAACGTTGCATGTAGATTCGTTCTCAACACTATCAAACATATTGTACTTACTGTTAGAGATTAGTTAATCATTATTCATATTCTGTCCGTTCATCTCCTGTTTTTTGTTTTAAGAAAAAGCCTCAATGGATTTAAGTTGGTAATAAGCTTTTTTTTGTTGAAAAAGTGGTTGGGTAATCCTAACTGGATTTTCATTTATTTTGGCCCAGCCGTCAGTACCCACAACACTGGTGCAAACATAAGTTCACAAAACAGAAAAAGTTCAATGTCCTTTTTGAACGCATGGGGTTCATTTGAACCCTCCAGCTATAAGCTCGATACGCCCTTGGTACTGGCTATCTACTGAGTTCCAGTACATTGCATGACATGTATTCGTGCATTTCAGGTATGAGAAACAGGTCCCCAATTTGTTTCGTAGTTTTTCCCCACCCTAGGACCTAGAGGCACCCAATATTAGTACCTGCCCAAGCTGTCATGAATAGTATTATCTTTATGCAGAGATGAAGCTATTTTGTGTGCTTAGGATGTTCTTAGAAGTATGCTTTTGGTTGTAGGTTCTTTAATGTAAATGACATTTAATTACGATGTTATAACTTACTACTGACTTTGAACTTCGGATCCTTGATCAATTAAGCATTTAACTGTTTCTTTTTCTTAGATAACTTGATGCACATTATTGGCCCTATTTCTTGACAGCTTAAGCTTTTGGAACAATAGATAACAATAAATGGTATCAAAGCTCAGGTTGGGAGAGGTCTTGGGTTCAAGTCTCTCTATTTCCATTTGTTGCCTGCTTCATTATGTTGCTCCCCTTCGCATTTTTTTGCAATATGTATGGATATTTGCATCTCCAAGTGCAAGACGGAGTTGCACGTGAGGGAGGGTGTTAGATAGCTTGATGTTCATTGTTGAGCCCATTTGCTAACCGCTTAAGCTTTTGGGACAAGTGGTAACTTAAGACTTTCATCCGATTATTTTCTCATTATTGCATCAAATGTTCTCCTCGAAAACACAAAAATATATATTCAGTAACGTGTCCCAGTCCCATACCTCGTTATTGTTAGATTTTTTCATATCAATGTGAGTATTGTACCCATACATGTACCAAGGGCCCTTTCGTGGTAGAACCTGGGGAACTAGGCATTCTACTTCCCAACCTTTTGTAGACCATGCTTCTCTTGTGATTTTAGCTACTTTTACTTTATAGTTTGTAATCATCAAATACTTGTGGAATCATCAAATACTCGCTCTCAAATGAAGCTGGGAAGAGCATTTTGGACTTTTTAGTGATGTTTCATCTTAGAATTGTGAGCACTTTCTTTTAGAAGAGAGATGAACTTCTAATCATCTATAAGAGCGAGTCTAGTGGAATTGAAGTAGACTATTTTCTTGATAGAGGCACAGATCACTTAGTATGTAAATGACTTAAGGTCATACTTGGAGATTGTTTGATGTCACATTATACGCTTATCCGTCCTTGATATTTGCTTGGAAGGTTGATATAGAAGGTTGAAAGTGAGTAGAAATCACGAGAGTCTATAGGGAGAAGTCTCACCTTGAAAGGACTTGGTGGTGGATTGACGAGATCCAAGCCATCGTAGAAGTTAAAAATGTGCTTTAAAAAGTGGCAGAAGGATAGAAGTGAAGGCAGTTAGAAATATAAGGAAGCCTGAAAGGAGGCTAAGAAAGTCGTGGGGGAAGCTAAGATGAGATCGTTTGAAGATTTTATTTTTGACTAGATATCAAGAATTTGGAGAATAAAATCTATAAGCTTGCCAAATATAGAGAGAAGAAAACAATAGATTATTTAAGAGTATAAAAGATGCAGCGTTCTCTAGGTGGCGCGTAGGTGCTAGGCCTCATTTTTTTAGGATTATCATAAATTAGTCGGAGACTTTTTAGTTAGCCTTGTCGTTTTAGGATTTGTTGGCCTAGTCATTTTTAAAGAAATTGGAAATTAGAAAATTTGGGGTAAATTATAATTTGGTCTATGGTGTTTGACTATTTGGCAATTTACGTATTAATTTCTTAATTTCATTACATTTTGAACTTCAAACATTTGAAGAATTGTCTAATTTGTAGTTCTGACTAGTCAACCTGGGGACTAGGCGCTTCTCTTCTGCCCGACTATCGCCTAGCGATTTTAGAACATTGAAGAGATGACGACTATTAAATGAGAAGGATGAGAAGAACCTAAGCGGAGAGGGTTTGGATGCTCCTAGTGGGAGTGGGAGCCAGAAATGTCTATTACAAATTTGCAGTGTATAAAAGTATGAAGTGGCGAATGCGTTGAGAAGGACGAAACTAGGCTAGGCTTTAGGAGAAGGGCCTTGGTGCCATTGGTGTGTCGTGGTTGACAGAACTGTTCAACAAGATTATTCTAACTTGAAAGATGTCTGGTGAGTGGAGAAAGAGTATCTTAGTACCTATGTATAAGATGGGATATTCAATGTTGCAACAATTATTCAGGTATTAAATTGATGAGCCATACAATGAAGTTGTGTGAAAGACTTACGAGCATCGCCTAAGAATGATGACTATAGTATCGGAGAATAAATTTGGGTTTCTGCATCGTAGGTCAGCTATGGAAGCAATACACATGTTAAGTACATTAGTCGAAAAGTATAAACAAAAAGAGGACCTTCTCATGGTTTTCATAAAGTAGAAAAAGCACATAAGGTGCCTGGAGACGTTAAATGTGAGTTTAGAGAAAAAGGGTGAGGTGTATTGATGTGTTTAAGACATGTATGCATGTGTTGTCACTATCATTATTGAGGACATTTATTTAAGTGTTGCCACTTTTATTAGATCCCTAGTAGGTGAAACAAGCGATTTTGACTATAGTAGGATTGCACCAAGGATTGCACCAAGGGTCTCCTTTGAGCCGTTACCTTTTTGCCTTAGTTATGCATGTGCTTTGCTCATCTTTCTTATGGTCGTTACCACAATGCTCGTACACCCCTGCGGCTTCTTCAGTTCAAACAGGTAGTGCCAACACATCCAATTCTTCAGGTATAGTTTTCTTTGATCACGGATCGGCAGATGATCTGTTCTTTCTCTCCCTTTCTTCTTAAGGCGTGGTTTGACTATGAGAAAAATAATTCATGTGTTTCATCTACGAAGGGTGTTGATGTTAAGTTAGAACTTGGAAGGAAGTTTTGGAGTCAAAATGATTTAGGATTAGGAGGATTAAAATGGAGCACATGGAATGTATGTTTCGTGGTAGTCAAAATACTAGTTTGACAAAGTGTCCCTCCGAAATCAGGAAGTACCAAGAAGCGTGCGTTGTAAGTATCTTGGTTCAACTGTTTGCGAGGATGGAGAGATTGCGGAGGATGTAACACATAAAGTATAAGTTGGATGGATCAAGTGGCAAAGTGCTTCAAGAGTGATGGCACTTGACTCAATTTTCTAGTCAAGATGCTATCCATGGTGTATGTTGCTTGCAAATGATATTGTCTTAGTATGAAGGTGTTAATGTTAAATTAGAAACTTGGAGAGAAGCATTGGAGTCCCAATGGCTTAGGGTTAGGAGTAAAATGAAGCACATGAGATGTATTTTTAGTGGTATTCAAAATACTAGATTAACAAAGTGACCCTTCAAAATCAAAGTACCAAGAAGCGTGCATTTTAAATATTTTGGCTCAATCGTTAGCAAGGATAGAGAGATTGCGGAGTATGTAACACATATAGTATATGTTTGATGGATCAAGCGACATAGTGCTTCAAGAGTGTTGTTCAACCAGCTGAGAAATGGAAAGGGAAGTAATACGGTACTGTTATAAAGCGAGTCATGTTATATAGTGCAGAGTATTGAACTAGTAAGAAACAACATGCCAACAAAATGAGTGTAGCTGAAATGAGAATATTAAGATGGATGTGTGGTAAGACATTATCAGATAGAATTAGAAATTGAACGGTAGCCGTGGCATCTCTAGAAGATAATATGAGGAAAAATAAATTTAGGTGCTTAGGACATGTCTATTGGACATAGGTCGATGTGGTAGTTAAGAGGAGTGATCTGGTTACGGTAGATGATAGCACTAATGGGGAGGGGTAGATCCAAGTTGACTATAGAGGCGGTAGTTCAAAATGATGCCTTCGATAGAGCTCATTGGAGAAAGTAAATCATGTAACTGACCTCAATTGATTGGGACGTAAGGCTAGGTTTGGTTTTGTTGGTCATTCCCTTGTTGGCATCACAAATGGTGTTTGATGAACTTAAAGCTAGTTAGTGAGTTGTTACTTACGTGAGATGGATTTAGGTCGAACATGTAGCTTGTTAATATCGTTGTTATGTTTTCAGTTCTGCTCATAATGATATGTTGTCACAAGCTTAAGTTGCTTTTTCTGTGGTTAGATATGTCATGTATGCTAATCTGGGTCGCAGGAATGGCTTGAATATTTTGGAGTGATCCCCAACTGCCTTGTATCGTTTTTTTTTTTTTTACTACAATCATTTTTGTTTTCCTTTCTGTTTTGCTTTCATGTTCAATAGAAAAATTTCAGTCAACTCTGTGCTTTCAGGTCTTCCACGATTGAAGTACTTGCATGCCAATTTGCAATTTCATACTTCATTTGAGTTTTGTCAAATCTGCTACCTCAGTTGGAGGCACAACCAAATGCTGCATTGTGTGATGCCATCATCATCAACAAGAAGAAAAAATCCCAATTCCTCCGTCCCATCACTGCAAGGTAAATTCCTAGTATGCTCTTCCCCGTTGATTTTCAATAGGGCCTTGTATGTTTGGCTGGACTTATAATGAAGGGATATATAATCTCATCTGACAACTTATTGAATTAATAGCAAGGAAATTAACAGTAACATACACCAAAGTTTATGTATATCCCAAGATTTGTGGAATATGGAAGCCACAAAAGTGCCTCGTCGGATATGTGGTCCCCTGGACTTATTGAACAATCTATTGCTTCAATCTGGGCAAACAAACAAGGCCTAAAGGCCATCAAGTTCTAATATGTGGGACTGCTTTGTGAGTAATTGTAGGAAGTTCAGCTGAAGATACACCGAGTTCAAGCACTCAACCCTCTCCCACCATCAATCTCACATGCGAATACACTCTTGCTATCCAGACCAATTCCTACAGTGAGATGTGGTCTAGAATTCATCCCAACGACCCTTCTAATGAAGAAGTATGCTTAGGAGTAGCGGAGGCCCTTGAAGAACATCAGTCTTTGGAACAGGTCCTTAACCCTAGCCGAGAATGTGTTGACAAGGCACTTCAGCATGCTAAGCCCACCACCCTTACCTGCCTTGTCTCCACTTACTTTGACCACAGTGAAAATACCTCCCATCTGTGCCTCCTCCTCCACAACAGTGTTTGTCAGGCCCGCTCAACTTACCGTGATCTTCATAACCTACTTGACATTCTCCCCCTAGATTCCGATCCCAACTTGATCACACAGTCTCAGTGCGACTGGGCATTTGACATTTTCCTAAAATTTGACCACCTGGACAATCCCTTCCCTCACCCAGACTCCCACAACTTCCACGACATGCGCAACTGCTTCTCCCAACTCAACGGCCAACTCCACCGCCGCCTATGCAAGTCCCGCTCTAGGGTCCGCCTCCTGCGGGGCGCCTCCACTTGCTCCGCCGTTTGTTTCATTGGTACTGCTGTTGGTGTTTCCATAGTCGCTATGGCCATAGCTTCTCACGCTCTTGTTGCCCTTGTTGCAGGCCTGTTACTCCGTGCGGTCCTCCCTTCCAAGATTACTAGGAAGGAGATGGCCCGTATTGCACAGCTTGATGCTGCAGCCAAGGGTACTTATGTCCTTCACAACGACCTTGACACTATTGATCGCTTGGTTGAGCGATTGTATACTGCCGTTGAGGGTGACAAGTTTCTAATTCGTCTTGGATTAGAGAGGGGCAAGGACAGGCATCCCATCCGCGAGATTGCAAAGCAGCTTCAGAAGAATCATCTCAATTTCCGTCACCAGCTTATGGATCTTGAGGAACACATATGCCTATGCTTTGCTGCAATCAACAGGGCTAGATCTCTCCTCCTTGAAGAGATCCATCTTCATAAATCTCATAGTTCCTATTAATTTGTTGCAAGTACTGGTGAGTTTTTTTTGTCATCTGACTTTAGAAATATACAACTTGTTTCTATTCTTTGATACCTTTTTGACTTGGCTTCTCTATGTTTAATGTATCTAGTTTTTTTTAATCTTTGTATGCCTCGACAAGTTGAGTAGTTGATGCCTCTACATTTAGTGGTTGCTCCATGTTATGTCGATCAGTTGCAAGAACTACTGGACACTGGTTCCTTCTGTTAGGCCTTCCTTTGTCCAGCTTTCCTATTATAAAATATATAAAGAGGCAATTAGAATTGACTCAAACCTTATCAACAAGGACGAGCTAGATTCTTGCTACACTTCTTTTCCAGATCTCTCTTTATTTCCGTGCTTCTTCCTTTAAATATTCATCTTGGAGCCAAAGTTTAATGGCTGTCTCATGTTGTTTGTATTCTCTCTTTTGATTCCGTTTTCTGAACATCTGACTTTTACGTGTAAGGGGATGTTAGAAACAACCTCACACTGCTGCACTTTTGAATTCAAGGAACTAGAGAAAGAGGGAGAACAAAAAGTGAATGACGTCAGGTACTTTACCTAGACAAGTGACTTCGAAGTAATCATGTTTCTTCACTTATAACATTAGTGTGGCTATATCAGTATTTGTTTCAGGCTTTTCGTCTATATATGGAAGTTTTCATTGAGGAAATGGAAAGTTGAATGTGCAAAACAGATTTTTACTTTGTGGCTAATCTGAATTCTTTCACTGTTCAAATCTACTTGTTTATGTTGATCTTCCCTTACCTGGCATGCTAAGAATCCAAGCTTTACACTAACAGACTTTTGTAAAACGAATTGCACCCACCATTAATCTGTTTCACCAATCGTGACTTAATTTACGTTGGAAGAACAAAGTTTTCATGAACTTTTGTGTTGCATTAATTGTTTGCCAAACAAGTGATCGGTGCTCTGCTTAGGGACTGCAAAAGATACCATGTATGGGAAGTTTCTATTTTTCAATGGTTTATTTACTTGTGCTAAGACATTAGAGCTCTAAATATGCTTGCATCTGTGACAGCATGGATCATACGTTTTGATATCCGTTCTAAGAGTGATGGAAGGCCTCTCCAATCCTCGATCAAACTTCTTGCCGAGCCTTTTCCAATTCCTCCCTTTTCTGGAGACTACTGTGGCCCATTAATGTGGGGCTGAACTGGGCGTAGTTTTTATCCAAAGCCTTGTATTATGGTATCACTTTAAAGCTAATTTGATGACCGAATAAACAAACTCAAGATTGCTTGAGCAAGTTTATTCTTTACAGTCGCATGACAATTTTCGTGTTAACTAGAATAAGATCAAGTTTACATGAGCTCACTATTATTCCAGAAATAAGTACTTGAAAGTTTAAATGCTATATGTTTCTCTTTTAATTAAGTATCAAAGATATATTTGTCCAAAAGTTTCCAAATAGGACATCTTTTTCCTAACTTTTCTGGTTCTCACCTTCAAATTAAAATGTTTCCAAACGCATCCTCTCTGAAGCTGCACGGCAAAGTTACTGCATATTTGACATAATCAAAGAAAAATCAATCATGAGGATTTAAAGTTGAACTAGTATTTGATTTTTTGGTTTTGTCTGGACAAAGTTATCTTTTGATTTTGTTTGTAATTTTTCGCTTTGATCAGGATTTAGTCACTCAAAGTATGGATAGTACAAAGTTGCTGACCTTTAAGGCTGTGTCAAGGCCCCTCTCTTAGAACATGGGCGCCATGTGAGGGAGGGAGCCATTTGGTCCTTGTGGATTTGTCAATTTCCAAACTCGGTCTGATTTTAATTCTCGTGAAGCAACTGTACTCCATATTCATTTGTCCTTGTTTGTGTTTACCGGTTTGTTCTGCAGATTATACAACATGACATTTTAGACAAAGCAAAAGAACAGGAAGTGCATCAACTAACCGGCATAAGGTCAAGCGAAGTGTATCTCATCTATCTTCAAATTCCGACAGTATGTTGACTGCAACCTGCATCAGATAGAGAAGTGGCTTACTGGGAATTATAAATTGTTGTCTCAGCGCTTTCAATAACTTCTTCATATTCAAGGGATGCTCACTCTGATACAAGTTTTCTGCTCCCATGACGTCAGATTAACTATTGGACTATACACAAACAACACAACACATTGATGAGATGATTTAACTGAAGGATTCGAAATGATTTTTTATTGTTTCAAGGATGTATTTGTCTCTAATTACTTCTGTTTTTCTGATTAAGCAATGTCCAAATGAAATGAAACGAGACGAGAACAGGTTTGTATGACGCCAAGCCGGTTCTTGTCTTGAAACTCAAGTCCCAGCGGCATTGCAGCATAGGGTGAATGAGACCGAAAGTTGGGACATGACTTTTTATGGAGGATCACGAGCCAAGACCGATTTCGTTTGTTATTGTTGGGACTTCCAGATACTCATAATGAGAAGTTACATTATTATAGCTTATAGCAGGCAATAGTGGTAGATTAGATGATTCATCTTTATAGCGGATTTAACCTCCTAATGAAATTTGCAGGTTATTCTTAAAAGGTTTTTGGATTTTGAATTTGGGAAGAGATTTGTAGGAAAAAGAACAGAAATAGGAAATGCAAACATTCCTCCATAAATCTCTGGACTACCATCTTAATGTTTGAAATGCCTCATCCATGAGCCAATTCTATTGCAGGATTTATTGTTGATATCCTACTCGTCTTTCTGACTTTTGTGTGTTTTTGAATGATTTTCGTTTGCGGTTTTTCCAGCAACAGAAGGGTTGTGGAATCCTAGATATGGTGGTGAGTTGGTTAATTATCTTGGTTCAAAACAACTCTGATGGTATGTTGGCTATAATGCACTTTCCAGTAGTGCGGGCAAAATGACGTAATTTTGTCTATTTTGCCCTTAAAACTATATCGTTTTGATTTTTTGTATTTTGATAACAATTCACGTGATAAGTCAAAATAATGTAATTTTGAGGGCAAAATTGGTAAAATTATGTTGTTTTGTTCGCACTATAGAAAAGTACACTATGGCTCCCCAAATTCGTTAAGAAGGTGTAAATGAAAAAAAAATGAGTCAATCATTAACCAGGGGTGGCTATTTTGATCTATACTTGTGAAATTATCAAAATTCACCCTCTTTGAATTCACTCAAATTCAATTCACTTGTGAGTAGTTTAATTTAACTCGTCTCAAATGGGTTTTAAATGAGTAGATTAAATAGGTCAAATGGGTTTATCTAAATTTCCCAATAAGTTATCCATTAATGTCCTATACTATTACCAACACACCACGCCTCAAAATTTTTCCCAACATCACATCAAAAAATTACTAATGCCCCTCAATTTTTAAATGTCATCCAAAAAATTATTAACAGCATCTAAAATTTATTAATCTCATTCCAAAAACTAGTAATACTGTTAAAATTTACTAATGTCTTATAAAAAATTATAATAGTTGTGTCACATTCAATTCAGGAATAATCATATACTCAATGTGATTATAAATAAGAATATACAATTGGGTTGAGCTAC
>JABCMJ010015940.1:0-27132 GCA_014822125.1 Arbutus unedo
ATTATCTATAACTATATTTAATAATAATACATGGTAAGTAATTAATAATTAATATATAAATACAATAATACAATAATAATATTTACACAATTATATATGTACTTATCTCATTATAACCCTACTTAATAAAATTAGAAATTAAATGTTGAATAAATGCTATTGGAATATATTAAAATTCTAAAATTCGAGGTCCTTATAGATGTTAACTGATAAACATTAACAGATAACTTTATCTAATAAAATTATCGTTTCAAAACTAAAAGATAAATTTGTTTTCTTAATAGGCGAGTCAGATAACATTATATGTTAGTTTGATATATTTATTAGTCAAATTTAAAAACATAAAATATATAATTTTATCTGATAATATTATTACTTCAAAAACTAATAGATGTCGTTGTTTGTTAAGGTATCTATTTAAATCTACAGAAATATTGACTAATAAATACTAACAGATATAAATATTTCTTAAGGTATCTGTTAAAAGAAATAGATAATGTTATATGATAAACACTAACAGATAACTTTATCTAATAAAATTATCGCTTTTATATCTACCGAACAGATAATATTATCGCGTGTTTATTAGAAGGGTATTTTTGAAACTTATGTGTCAAAAAAACTTCTGCCTGTAATTTAATTTGAGATGAACTTATTGAGGTAAAAGTTCATTGCTATGGACTTTTGACCAAATCTTCCACATTAATAATGGTACCCTTGAAAAACCTAATAATGGTATCACTAAAAAAAGTCAAATCGATATATCTATTATTGTTATTATTGGATTTCTTAAACAAATAGATGATAAAAATAGATTTACAAACTATCTACACAAAAAATCAACACCCAACTCTAGTTTCACCATTTTAAAATAATTTAATTATTCCACAAAATTAAATTGTGAAAGGTGTTGTAATTTTACAAAATCCACTAAAAATAGCAAAACTTTTTCTACTTGAGAATGTTTAACTTTTCTTTGTATCTACTCAAAAACAACAATGATATAAAAAAAAGTTTAATTTTTAACCAAAATAGAATTTATTTTCTAAATCAGTGAATACGTTAAAAAAATAACTTTAATTTTTAGAAACACGTTTGTAACTTATTTTTAGAAATACCTTTTAATTTTTATTCCACTAAATTTTTATCCTAAATCAGCGAATAAGTTAAAAAATAAGTTTAATTTTTGTCGTAAATTTTTAATTTTTCTAATTATTAAGTTTTGTAAGTTACAAACACCTTTTTAAGTTTTTTAAACCTATATCGGTTAATAAGTTTAGTTTTTGACTTTTCTCAACAATGTTACAAACTTTTTGTACCTAGGAAATAGGAAAATCCAATGAACTCATAACCGATTAAAAGGTCTAAAAAAAAAAGAGTATTAAAATTCAGTTATTTTCATTGTAAGATTATTGAAATTAGTAAGAACTTGCTTATAATTAATAAGGATACTAAAAAAATTTAATTTACACTCCTTTCTTCCGATAGCCAATTGTTGGCTCTAAATAACTAGCGCAACAATAAGCTCAATTGAGAGACGGAGAAAGATAACCAAATAAACATAAATTACGTTTCCATATCAAATTCACAGTTCAGAAAACACAAGTTTATGTAGGATAACAAAATTCACAGTTTTGTTAACAATACAAATAGTTTGTTTGTTCTTAAAAATAAATTCACAATAGGTATAAACACTTGAACGGTAAATTCAAAATGCCTAAAAACAAATTGAATGTGCCTAAATTCACAGCTCCTAAAACTAGAAATTCACAGAAGAGCAGAAAAAAATTTACAACCCTGATAACGATGCAAAGTATATCAAGACTACAAACACCAAAGTTCATACTTCAAACCCGAACAAGTATATAATATAAGCACAATGATCCACCTCGCGTCAAAATCAGAAATTAACTTCAAACCCACAGATTCAATTTCGGTACAACTTGCATACACTATATACAAAAGTAGGTAGTTAATGTCTCAAATCCTCAAACATGTACACAAAATCAAACACGAAATTACATGAATATATACGATGCCAATCTTGAGAATAGAGTGCACGCAATATCAAATCTCTAGATCGACAAAATCAATTTAGCAACAAAACACAAAAAAAACAATCTGCTCAAATTGATTTTAAAAAACAATAATTACAAACAAAGTATTTATAAGAAGAGGAGTGGAATAGTAAATCAGAAGAAAAGGACTAAATGGTGGCCCTATTTATTAAATGGTTACCCAACTCATAATAAGTTGAAAAAACAAGCAAAGCAATTCTCTGTATATACACAGACCCCTCCGAACGTTTTGTCAAGGCCCACCGTACTCCTCATGAAAGCACAACAGGCCCCCAAAATCCAGTCGATAATAGCTAATTAGTTAGTGATGACAACCTGTATAAAAAGTATAACGGTATTCGTAAATTATGTATTAATATTCGTAAAATGTGTATTGATATTTGTATTTATTTGACAAGACCCTACTAATATTTCGGACAAGTAGACCCTACTGTGCATTGCGCGCATGCGCACAAAATACTGTCCGAATAGTTAGATGCTGACCGAATAATTTTTGAACAGTGTTTTACGTGTTAAAACGATATCGTTTTGGCGCACAACATACTTTGTTGTGTTTAATGCACAACAATCTCCCCCGTTCCTAATATTTCAGTCATGAAACAATTTTGATTTGTCTTATCCCATGTTTGAACCATCGATCATCCCTACTATTTGAGCTCAAGGCCCATCGCCACAAGATACAAAAATAAAAATGGGTCCACAAGGTAGTCACCCCCATCTAGCCGACCAAAGAGACCATCTGTTTTTAAGGATAAGAATACAAAATTTTGTGGCCCACAAATTATTTGTTTAGTTTATGAGATATGTGATTAAATATTCAGGAAGAGATTATATCTTGGGATATATAATACCAATTGGAGGGTTGGTACTATAAATCTTTTTCATTGGAATAAGATAACAATGACAATATTATCAACATAAAAAACCTACAAAAGTCGAAGGTAATTGTAACATAAAGGAAAAAGAAAGAAAAGTAAGAGGAAAAATTAATTTTTACTTTTATTTCGTTTAAATGTTTTTCATTTCGGCATGTTTGGAAAGTTAGGAAAATTTATTTTTGTTATTAATTTTTCATCCTTTTTTATAATTTCTCAATTATCTTAACTATTTAAGTCAAAAGGAACAAAATTCTATCAATTTGTCCAATCTTTTTTCATGTGTTATTAAAAAAAATTATGTTTGTTGGTTTTGCATTAGAATTTATAAATTATTGATTTGCCTTGACAAAAAAACTTTGAAAGTAAGAGACTATGATAAAAAACTTCAAAAAAATTAAATAAAAGTAAAAACAATCCAAAAACAATCACATTTATATTGTTTTTGTTTTTGTAATTTTTAAACTGTGGTTCATATCTTTTTCATTTAAATTTTCATTTTGTCAAGATAAACTAATAATCTAAAAAAAATTCATACGAAATTAACGAATATAATTATTTTTGAATAAAAACAAAAAAAACTATTAAAAAAAGGATCGACTTTCCTTTTCTTTTCTTTGTTTTTGGTTGCTGACTACAAAATAATTAATTGTCATGTGGGGCAATGGTTATGCCAAATTCCGGAGGCTCAAGTGGTAGGTTAGAACCTTAAACATTATATCTTTAATTAGAATTCATAGATGATTGAAAGAAGAACATACCAAAAGATTTAATTGTAAATTTTTTTTGTTGTAATTAACCAACATTTTTTACTTAATTTGTAAAGCTAACTAGTGGGTAAATAAATTGAAAGATAATATTATCATATAATGATTTCCATGAGAGTAAAACAAAAAATTAAGTTTTAAATTTTACCATATCAAAGTCTATATTCTTGGATATTCATTCCAAATAAACATTAAAAATACTCATTTTATTAATAAAAACTAATTTAGTCTAAACTCGATTTTAAAGTCGAAATTATTGTTTTTCTTTTCACTATGATTGTCTATGATTATGATTTGTCACTAGTATCTTATAGGATGATCCAAGTTCGAATCAGAGGACTTTAAGACATCTTTTAATACGTAAAACTGAAATAAAAATGTTTTTAAGTCAAGAAAATAGTAATTTTGTTCGCAAGTTGGAGGAGAACCCGCCTTGAATGCTGAACAGACAAAGACAGGACTGCCCTTATTAGTGGAGCAGTAATGTCGCGATCAGAGTCCTCTTCCCTCATCTCACCTAAACAGAGGAGGGAGAGAGAGAGAGAGCTGCCCGGGGTTGCCCGTAGATGTGAAATACATTAAACCAAAGGCTGCAAATGAAAGACAATATGAGGGCAGTGGGCAGAGATAGGGCAGGCAGTGGCACAGTAGGCAGTTTTGTCACTGGTCATAATCAGCGAGGCGTCAATCATAAAGCAATGGATTGCAAAATCATTAGGCTTTGTCTCTCTCTCTCTCTCTCTCTCCTCCCTGAATCCTTTATACATTGGCTCCCACAACCTGTCTTGTACTCATCACCACTTGTACATGCACATGCACAATACAAATCAATTTACATCTGGTCGACAAGAAATATTATAATTACTTTTTGTCTAATTTATAAGAAATTATTGACTGATTTTGAAATCCTAGTAGTATTTTTTTAATACATAAAGTTTCTAAAGCACGATCCTGACTAAAAATTTAATAAAAAAGTGTTTGGACATTATATGACGTTATTTTTAAGGCGATTGAATAATTACCAATTTGACACACCATTGCGAAATGACACTTTAATTTGTGGAAAGTCATTGTCAATTTAAATAGTAATGCTAGGAAAACAATACATCTGAACAAAAATGAGTCTGGAGTCATTGGATGCATGTGTGATCTTTAAATTATTAAGAGCTCCACGTACATTTAACGACTTTAAATGCATCTGTATCCGAATGTATTTGTGTTCCTAGATTTTTTACAATTTAAAAGGTATAATTTTCTTTTCCTCCTTTTATGTGCTCTTTGTTCTCTTCTTCTACAAAATACTCTCTCTCTCTCTCTCTCTCTCTCTCTCTCTCTCACATCGGGAAGAATAATATGGGCTCTGTCGCCTCAAAATCCATTTATCAGATAGTGCTCATAGTGGTTGTATTATGATTTTGTTAGTTTCCCTTATATTGCTTTGCTCTTTTTGTTTTTGTCTCTTGTAAATTTCAAAGCAGTATTCTCCCTTATTATTGTTGTCTTAGTCAGAATTTCTGCGGAATTGAATAAAACCTTTTTTTCCTTAGTTTGAAATTTTGATTCTCATCAACTAACAGCTGAACTTAATAAATGGATAAATTAACTACTCATTGTTTATATCAGAAATGACCTTTCTACCTTTATGCCTGACGTGACGAGAATACGTAGCCGCTTGAACTTTCAAGTGGCTAAGAGATTTATCCGAATATGATTAAGGTCTTGAAGGGAAGGGCTCACCTCCGATGCACGTGCCTTTCACAATAAGGACAAGGTTGGTTGGTTGGTTGTTTGAATTTGGACATGGAACTTATAGGAAGTCGATGAAAGGCAATTTTTTCCTATAAAATCGCCCGTGTCTAATTCAAATTTCAAGAAGGGAATGACATGGCAGTTATCCTTCCTCATTATAAATAGAGATAGTTAAGTTTTAGATGATATCGACATACTGATCACTCTTGTCATTTATTTTTCTTATTTGACTTCAAACTTTGAGTGTTTCTAGTGAAGTTTTGAAACAATGTATTGAACTATACATCCGCCTTTTAACAAATCACATTCTAACATTCACCATTTTTGTTGTTGTTGTCGTCTTAAAATTCTTTATCACCTATCGATTGACTGGAATTTTTGGATAACAAGTTTTTAGAATGAGGAAAAAATTGCTAAACCAGAAGTCATGGCTCCGGTGAGAAAGAACAAGGAACAGACCACGAACGAACTCACTAGTGACACTCTTTGAGAGGAAAATGTTCACTTTGATGAAAATCCTTTGGGCCTAGAGATAAATGACCAAACTCATGGCCAATACGTTCACGGTCAAAGAGGTGGTTAATCAGTTGAACAAGCTGTAAACCTAGATGTGACAGTCTTGCAAGATAGTCAACTCAGCTATTGGCAAACCCTCAGACATAGGGTGTGCAGGACCTCATTTATGTAATGAGGCGTGCAGTGTCACCCGCCCTAGACGGAGTAGAGGCGGTGCAAGGTCAAGGGATTGCTGGAAGGCCAACTTTTGAAACAAAATTAAAAAGTGCATTCCCTATTTTTGTAAGTGTTCTTACTAGTGCAAATAGGACTCGATTGGGTCGTAGACCTATTTTGGGATAAGATAGAGGGCATTAAAGTCTTGCATATCCCATGATGGGCGTTACACGTCCTCCACGCCAACGATGTAGCCAAATCCCCCAACACTTTCTAGTTGTTAATCGACAATTGAACCCTATCCATGACCCAATGGTATTGAATAGGACTCAAATGATGGAACAAATGCAAGAAATGTACGGTCCAGAACTTAGAAGGACCAAAAAATTTGTGTTTAACAAACCTTTCCGATCATGGGTGGAGAATGCTATGCTTTCAAGGGGATCAAGAATCCTAGATTTATCACTACTTATTTGGGAAGAAAATTAGTCCACTATGGAATACATTGGATGATTCACCCTACAATTGAGTATTAGAAAATGAAGATGTTTATAAAATTAATGAAATTGTTTTCTCATTCCCTACGAGAACTGCATTTTCATGGTTCGTTAATCATCTAGCCATTTTGATAACGACATGGAAGAAAATAGAAGATCAATTCCATGCTCAATTCTTTATAACAGAGCCTGAAGTTTCTGTGGTAGATCTGTTTAAGTTAAAACAAGAGCTAACAGAAACAATAGAACAATTCATTTCTCATTTCAAACAAGCAATGAATAGATGTCATTTATATATTCCTCAATGAAAAATTGTTAAATTGGCAAGAGATGGTTTAGAATATAAATTAAAAGTTAAAATTGGTGATGTTGAGTTTAATGATTTGTTTGATCTGTCAATGAGAGCAACAAGATATGAAACTTTACCTATGAAAGGCCAACAATTTAAGAACTCCCTCATCGCTTGGAACCTACTATCAGGATATTGAGGGACATTTCAAAATTGATGTTAGAGTGATTAAGCAAGTGACGCAAGCATGGTGGAGCCATTACGTACTCTTGCCACATGTTTGATCCAAAAGCAGTGGTGGGTTAATAGTAGAGTGATGATGACAATACTCGAAGCAGATGTGCTGTGATGAATTTTCATAAAAGCTTGCTTTGATAGAAGTGTCAAAGTCAATAAATCTGTATTGTTGGTCGAAAAATATTTATGACACACTATTTAGTAATTTTTTTTATTGACATTGCAAATAAAGTCACATCAAGAAAGGATAAAGGATTAAAGCTGCAAAAAAAGGAGAGCAAATAAAAAAAAAGGTCCTAATGTCTACGGTCTAAAAGCTTGAATTCTTTCCTTCAATTTACTCGGGCAATCAAGTTTCCTAGCAATAACGAGGGATGACCTTGAAATAGTGTGAGAATGTTTAGGTCACCAGAGTGTGGAATTTCTCCCAAGTAATAGAGAGGAATTCTTTCTCTAACTTTAATTCTTCATTGGTCTAGTATTTAAACCATTTATTGGCGCTGTCATTTTGGCTTTTCGCTTTAGTTTAGCTTCCTTTACAATGAACTTTGCGATATGACCTTGTGACATTTTCGAAGCATCTTAGGAGCATTTGCGGGTAGGTCAAACCATGTATTCAAGATTGGGGATCTTCTAATGAAGATGTTGTAATTGATCCTTCATGTCATGGTATTCGTGCTAGACATGCTCGAAGGGATTGTCCCCATAATGACGACATAGAGAATTTAGTAGATTTGGCAAATGCATGGTAAATGCACGAATTTCATAAGATGTCATACATCCAGCATCAAAGGCTGCAATGACCTCACAAGCTAAGAGGAAGTTTAAATCGAGAAATGTCCTAGAGTAGCACTTCGAACAGCTGGAAAGCAAAAGTAGCCAGTAGTTTCTTAATTTCTTTAATGTGTCCATTGAGGTTAGTGAGGTGGGGTAGTTCGAATCAAACTTTGCACAACCACAATGAAGATTGGCTATTTCTTTGAACCAATTGGCATCGTACCTAGTTGGGTAATGGATGCGATGGACTTTATCAGACCATTCTTTCTTTTACATGGCAACTTGATGTTTTAGGTCTTCAAAAATGAGAAGGTTAAATTTGTCCTCGAGCTCGACTGCTAGAAAAAAGTTAGGGCGAAATGAGGAAGAGTACAAAGAGTCCACAGGACTAAGATGAACATCTGTGTTGACAAAGACAGAGTGGTATAAACTTATTACTCTCGAGCGAGAATGATATAAACCCTTAGGAGGGTTAGTTCCATTCATAAGCACCTGTATTATGGTTGATAGAGGTGTTATGTTTGATAGATCCCAATTTGATCTTGGGCAAGGCTTAGGAGTAGGGAAGTTGATAGAGGAGTTGAAGAATCTTGAATGTCAGAGGTCATATGAGAATTGGTTTCAGTGACAAAAAGAGTTTCAACTGTTTGGCTAATGATTTCGAGAGCATCTATGATAAAGTATGAAAGAAGACAAATGAGTTACCCGAGATTAATTGTTCGCATTTATAGGCAAAATACGAAGAGATTAGAATTGAAATTGCAAAGTTGGGAAAACCAAAGGGTTGTGGTTCCTCATAAACTATTTTTTTTTTGTTGTTGTGGGGAACAAGTATTTCGTGTGTCCACCAGCGTAATCTAAAGGCTTAACTTCTGTTGGTGTAGGGGGTATGTTGACATTTGTAGTGTTTCTCTTCGATTATTTGATTAAGTTCTTCGATTCTGCAGTTCCAAATCTTTGCGCAGCTTTTTGATTGTGTTTCTCTTCGATTCTTCGATTGAGTTCTCTTCGATTCCAGCTCTTGGATGCCAGTTCTTCAATTGAGTTCTCTTCGATTCTGTAGTTTCATTGTTTGTGCAGTTCAGTCAATCGAACAGAGGGAGGCTAGGGTATTTCATGCGGATAGAGAGGGAAAGGGAAATTAGGGCAAAAAATTAAAATTTGGGAAATTTTCTAAGTTAAATTTTTTATCTCGATGCAAATTAAAACTGAGATGGTTTAAAAACAAGGGCCTTATTTGGCTCCTAAATTTTTATAAATGGGTTTTTATGTTTTTAATCTCGCCTACACATAAAAACTGAGATTAAAACATATTAAGTATGACCATGTTTTTGTCACATACCGAGATAAAAGGGTACTATTATCATGCTTTTTTTGAAAAGGCGTGATTAAAATTTTTTTCTAAAATAATTCGTCACGCTTTTTATAAAATTGAGATATTTTTAATTTTTTATGTGTAATCTTTTAACGTTATTGTAGTAGTGACTCTAATAATTCTGCTAGTAAAAATGCGATGCGTGACGTATTATTTTTGGGATGTTTGTACTCGATGAAATGTGTAAGAAGCTTAAACGGTGTTGCTCGAACTTTAACAACATTTAATTAACTATTGCAAGCTTGACACACACAAAATGCGAGGCGACAAGGTTTGACATGCATGGACAGTTATTCCAACTGCCATGCATGCTTATCAATAGAGAAAAAGAAATAGGAGGAAGATAAGAATATGATTGAACTGGGAAAATTCCAGGAAGAAGTAGCACTAAACACTAGTGGTCTATAAATAGAACCAGTGTTCCAAGGAAAAAGGAGTACGAACCCCCATACAAGCACTTGTCTTTTTTCATACTTTGTCTTCCTTTTTATGTGCTTAATGTAGCAATAGTTGTAGCAGTAGCCTTAGCATTAGTTGTATATGCAGCTGTACTTGGCTTAATTGTAATCTGTAAAGATATGAGTAGTTTGTAATATTAGTTTGATTCGAAACAACTTGGATCATTTGTTTCTTTATAAGTTTGGTTGCAAATTTATTGTTCGTCCATAGTTTCATTTCACATTGCTTGTGACTATTCATTTTCTATTTTTGGTATTGAGCCACCACATATTAATACTTAAAAAAAATCGTCTTTATTGAGGTAAGAGAACAGACAATGCAAATACTTAGTGATTGTTGATTTTAACTATTACAGTAAAAGTTTTTTCCCTTAAAAGGCTAGTTACACTCATTTTTTGGCACGCGCGTGCACAAATTTAGCTCTGATATATATTGGAGCCAACAACCACACTGAATAGCTTTCAATAAACCACATTGTAGCATTCACCACTTTTATAGTTGTTGTTTTAAAATTCCTCATCCCTTATCAATCAAGTGTAATTTTTAGGTAACACTTGCATATGTTTTTATTACTGAATTTATTTTAGTAGATGCAATTTTAAAAAAATAATAAAAGGATAAAATTAACTACTCATGTAGGTTTTTATTACTGAATTTATTTTAGTAGATGCAATTTTTGTATCCTTGTTGCATGATTTTTCAACAAATAGAATGAACTCGAGAACAAATGAACTGCGTAGCGATAAATGTTTTAGTCTGTTTAAGTTATACAATGAACTTGAGAATAACTCCTAAAGACTTGGCAAGCCTGGCCCGCTCATATGAATTTCAACTTATACTATTCTTTAATACTTAAATACAGAAAAAAAAATACAGGATTTTTTTTTTAAATTACTGAAAACAATAAGCAAGGCAAGAGCCAAACCTTGAAAATAAATTTGTTTGACTTATTTAGTTATCTCGAGGAGAGGAATAAAAAAAACATGAATCACACTTGAAAAAAATTCTAAAAAGACAAAAATAGTTCACAAATTTGATTATTTCTATTTGTAGTCATAACTTTTTTGGTTTTCACACTTTGCCCGTCGAGACAAATGAGTAATCTTACAATTTTCGGCGCAAAGCTAACATAATTTAAAGAAAAGAAAAGAAAAGAAAAGAAAAGAAAAGAAAAGAAAAAAAGGCAGAAACATATTTCAAAAAATAATTATACCAAATGGTTAATACAATACTAAGGTTACCAAACATATTTTTATTTGGCAGATTTTTTGCGTTCTCTTATTTGTCTCGAGGACAAGAATCTGAAATGGATAAGACAATATTAAATACGTTAAATATTGTAAAAAATTATATTTTGTGAAGTTTTTTTTGACTTTAGTGATTTGTTTGGCACTCTTTGTTATAATTTTTAGCTTTCTTGAATTTTTTTACGTCAAGAAGAATAATTAATTAAAAATTTAACACAAAATTGATAAAATGTGGGAAAAGTGATCAAGAAATAGTGACCATAATATTTTAAAAAATAGGCTAAAAGAGGCCCAAAGAAGTTGAATAACATGACAAAACATGATTTAAACATTGCTGGTGTAACCAACAAATGTGTCTGTCTCGTTCCAAACAAAAAACTTGATTTAAATTAGAGAAATACTATTAACACATCACGTTGCACATCATGCTTATGTGATATTCATTAATTTGAACACATATCAAAATTAATGAGATCCGTTTTTATATTTTGTCTTATAATAATATGTCACGTAGACATGATGTACACTTTGATGTGCAATTTGGTGCTAGTAAACTTATCCATTAAATTATTTCATTTTGCACATACACATGGTGTTGAGAATAGTCATGTAAAAAAATTGAAATTAATTCGACATTGCTAACTTAGTGAGCAAATTATATTTCTTTTGAATAAATAAATGGCAAGTATAATTTAAAAAATAAACTTCAAATTAAGTTAATGTTATTCAATCACATTGTTATTGATATTTGATTAACTTAATTTTGTAGAGAGTTATATTGCACGTTCAGCCTAATCAAATAAATAATTTGGATTATATTTTTGAGCTTGATACAAGATCTATGTCAATAGGCACAATAACCGCGGGGGCACAATAGGCCCTCCTCTTAGCTACACACTTTTTTGTTTTATAACCATACTATTATTTTGGAATTAGAACCCAATTTTTTTTCCCTGCAAAATTAATAATTTTATTACGATTTTTAATTTTAAATTCAAAGCAAATTACTTGGTGAAAAAATAAAGAAAACGCTAATCATCGCTCACTAAGCGGTAAATAATATATAAAAAAATATTAATATTTATAAACTATGTATTAATATCTATAAATATACAAAAATATTTATAAAATATACATTAATATTTATATTTATTGAATATTATATGTATATTGTTTACTATACAGTAACAAGAATGAAAAAACAAACTTGTAGTAGCACTACTTTTTCAATATCTATATTTTAAGAGGTTATTGTTGGAAGGATAGGGGCAAAATTGAAACTTGACCCTACAATATGCAAATTTCCTGTAAAGCTTTCTTTTATGACAGCAGGTGGAGCCCTCCAACTACGACTTTTTCATGCAACGTCCTCGAGCTACTCAAAATCAAATGCGCTCTCTCTCTCTCTCTCTCTTTCTCTCTCTCTCCTGCCAATTTATGAACGTTTGATTTATTGGGTGAAAACAAGGTAAGTCAAAAAAAACAAATAGCGTCACCTCACAAAACTCAATCAGATCTGACGGCCCTTAAGGCTCGAATCTCGTCGATATCAATGCTACAAGATACAGACACGTGTCGTGTATCGTCGACCGAGAATGAATGATAGTGTAATCATTCTTAAATAATTTGACATTCTTTGGGTCTGAAACTCTGCACCCTTCTGTTCTGCTATAGACTCGCTGCTGTCGCTGCACCACCCCCAGTACGGCACACCCCTCTCTCTCTCTCTCTCTCTCTCTTTTTTTCTTTCCATATATATGTATATATATATATATACACATACACACACACATATATAAATATATATTGTAGTATTATATTGTTTGTGTGTGTATATATATCTCATGGTACCGTATCTATGAAACACGAGTACTTCAAAAATAGCGCCGTACTCGCACCGAGAACTGGTACGGTATGGGTACGATTTCGGTACGGCAAAAATCATACCGGGCACGGGTATGTTTGCCTATTTGAGTACGCGAGTCGTACGCGATGGGTACAAACTTGGGTACAAAAATGAATATGTGGGTCGTTTTAAAAATTATTTATATTTATAGGAGTAAAATGTTAAAATAGTAAATTGTTTAAAACTCTAAAATTTAAATAAGATCTCTGTCTCCTCGTCTTCTTCTTTTTCTAGAGTAGATTGTCCAGCGTTCTAGACTTCGCTCTATATTCTTTCTCTCTCTCGCTTGCTCCTCACTGCTGTGAACTCTCTCTCTCTCTCCTCTCTCTCTCTCCCTTTGCGTTGTATTTTTTTTCTGATACATTAGAGACCATTGGCAAGGGAGAGGGTCTCCAATATTAATTGCATATATTGTGTTCTTTCTCTCTCTTCGCTAGTCCATATCATTCCGCAGAGAGATGATGATTATATTTATATCGCATTATTGCTTATAGACTATGGTGCTTATTTACTTAAAAACACTAATTTATTTATATTGCTTTCAGTTAGTAAAATGATTTTATATTTTATTTTACACAATAAAAACATAGTAAAATAATAAAAATAAAATAAAATAACATTGACGTACCCAACTATACCCGTATCCTATTTTTTTAAATTTTATAATATTTAGTATTGTATCTGTATCTGTACCCGTACCAATACCAATGCTCCATAGTACCGTATTGTATTGTCCTTGTCCTAGTGTGGAATAATTATTCATGTGATTTTTAAATTGTTCACTCATTAAAAATTAAACATTAATATGAGTTTCTACGCTTTGTCTTGTCTTCCACATTGATACGAAAGAACTTAGGAAATCACATGGTGGTGTGCAAAGTGTAATTATTTGACACTCTTTTAGTACGTGGATGGGGCACGCGGTGCTCCATACTCTTTCCTTAGATATTGATGTCATGTCAATATTAATATATGATAAAAAAGAATCCTGGCACCCCGTGGTGATATCTCAAAAATACTCATTAATTTATCCAGCAGGTATTAAATAATTTTATGAGCTGTGGGTTTGTAACGCTTTATTTTTCGACAACGTTAAAAGAAACTAAATCTCTAAATATACATAAATGATAGCCCTAAAATCAGAAAAAAAAATATAATTATATAATGATTATATCTCTCTAAAAACAATAATGGTTCCATTTGACATGGCTAGATTATTGGATTATTTTTTTGTTCTTATGTGAAATTTTTTTTATAATTTTTTGTCTTTCGTTAATTTTTTGTGGATTATTAATTTATTTCAACAAGAGCTTTCAAAAAAAAACTCGTTTTTCTTAGACTCGATATTCGTAATTTTTAAGTCCATTCATCTTTCTTAGACTTGATATATGTGATTGAGTCAATTCATAATTTCTTTCTTGATTATGTTGGGAGGTCACATTGGAACAAGGGTGAAGTCTTGCCTGGGGAAATACTCCAACCCCTAAATTTAGTACTAAATATATATGAATGTCAATTAAATTTGTAATCATCGATGGGTTTCAAGGAAATCTATTGGTCATAAAAATGAACTTCGCAAATTGCTACAATGCCGTCTATGTTAAAAGATAATACTTCAAAACTTCAATTATGCATATATAGGTGGGTAGATTTTTTCAATCAGGACAGAAAGTTAATCCTTCAATATCCAGCAAAAACAAAGCTTTTAATATGGGTAGACCTGTGATCTGCAAAATAATAAATTGTCAAAGGGCCCTCTGCCGCTGTCGCAGGAAGACACTCCGATGATTAAGTCAGACAAAAACTTACAGGATGATCAATAACTCCATCTAATATTCTCTATTAACAAGTGAAATTATGCATTAGTTAGAACATACCTTTTTTTTGTTGATCTGGAGCTTTATTTATAGACTTACCTTTAATCCTAATTCTTTTAGCATTCTGATTGGAGTAAAATATCTTCTAATTGGCCACTAACAAAATAACTCTCTATCAAGTAGTTATCTTCTATCATTAGAGTTTCATTCATTTAATATTTCTCGTATTAATTAAATTGGCTGTTGACTTCTCATCCATATCTGTTAGAGTTGTATCCCGACTTATTCGGAATTCTGTCTTATCTTGGAATAACAGTTATGCATCGTCTTTTTTGGGTCGATGGTATCTCGGACCGCCCTTCTCAGGTCGGCACGATGTGGGGCCGCCTTTCCCAGGTTGGCTAATCGTCATACTACCTTTTATCAGATCGGCTGACTAGATATTTGACCTTCTCGGCCTGACTAAAGTGCGGATAACCCTCCTCAAGTCAGCGATACCCCCACGTGATCAGCACGTGTATGCTTGTGTGCCTTCTATCCATGCCAAACTGAATCTCTTGCTGAGGGGGATAAATGTATTTTTTCAACTATATTTTTACCATTGTCAACATATATTGATACACAAAATAAAAGACTTAAAATCTTTTTGTATGTGTTCTTTTTTTTATGTTTCTACAGTATAGTTTCTGTTGAAAAAAATTGATTTAATTCATATTTTTTGGTGATTTTGTCTCAAAAATTGAGGGGTATCCTAAGACCGCATGAGGTAGTTTTTAGTGTGTCTGTGTACTCCCAAGTGAGGGATTTAAATTAGGGGCAAACCCAGGGATAAAATTCGGGGGTGGCGAAATTTAAACACGTATATGTTCTAAGTTAATCTTCCGTAATACAAAAAAAAAAAATTCACATGTTATACGATTAATCTAAATATGTTTATCCTTTGAATAAGAAAAAAAAATACAACATGAACATCTAATTATTATTAAAAAATTCATAATCAATAATTAAAACACAATAATTAGTAATCACATAACTAACACCCAGTAATAAAAAAGAGTCTCTACGTCACACTCTTTTTCTTGGCGAGCGCTACAATAACAAAAAAAATTAGTGTGTGATCCAGGGACGTGGTGCTCTAATACTTTTCACCATATATTCATTTATGTGATGCTTAATACTAAATGTAGGAGAAATCATATGAATGTATAGTGATTGAAGTTGTTGAGACACCATGTGAGGTATTCTAATACCACTAAATAATTACTCGTAATATGATAATTAAGAAAAATTAAAAAAAATTGGAATTTTGAAAATTGGGGGTGGCATGTGCAACTCCCCCCCCCCCCCCCCCCCCCCCTACAAGGGTCCTCCTAGTGATTTAAACATTTGAAAAAAATGAATAAAATCCATTAAGGTTTGAACGATAAATTAATTCTTAAAATATGCACTATGTGTAGTATGCAGAAAGGTGATAAGCCACCTAGTCCCACATCAGAAAAACACAATTTATGTATGGAGTATATAGGTCCCAAGTTTGCCTAAGGGTTTGGACGCTTGGAGGTATCAAGTTTTTGAAGGAGGGAGGACCTTGGTAACGTGGGTTTTGGCTCAAAATTACCACATGCGGGCACACCGCTGTTGCCGCCCGCCTGGACCGTGTTGGGGCTGTGAGTCGAGGTCCATGGGTCTGGACTTGGACTTGGCGTGGCGTGGCGTGGCGTGGTACTTGGGCAATTATGGCCTGTCTTTTCATAGCCCAAGAGTTTGAATTTGTTTGCTTGGGCTTGAGTCCAATTTTGTTTGGGCCACATAGTGATATGAATTTGGTTATTAAATCAAAAAATATTCTACAATCAATTTTGTAAATAATTTGAAAAATTAAAACCTCAAAATTTATTTTGCTTTTAAATCTATAATTTATTTTCAGAATAGAAATCACAAAATTTATTTTGGGAATTAAATCTGGAAATTGATTTATGAATTTATTACAGAATTAATTTTTAGCTTTTTCTTAATCTATAAATTAAGCAGTCTTCTTTAGGTTTTAATACACCAACAATTTTAGAGCTTTGAACTTATGTCTACCACACTCAAACTATTCTTCGCGTTCTTCATATTCCTCGAGTTCTTCAGAGTGTACAATCACGAGTTAGTTCTCTAGTCGTGTTTCAAAAAGTGCTACGGACATCGGACTTCAATTATTGTATTCTGAAAGACGAACGCTGAACAAAATTTCACGCACTTCAGTGAGGCAACACAATTTGTCATAAGGACACCGTGAGAATCGCTAACCTCAGTTTGCTCTTTCAATATGTTTTTATTCCGCTGTTCATATGTATTGTGTATTGTTCT
This sequence comes from Arbutus unedo, assembly GCA_014822125.1. Taxonomy (NCBI): domain Eukaryota; kingdom Viridiplantae; phylum Streptophyta; class Magnoliopsida; order Ericales; family Ericaceae; genus Arbutus; species Arbutus unedo. The sequence goes on from JABCMJ010015940.1 coordinate 17,098, forward strand.
ATATATATATATATTAATCGTTCATTATTATTTTTTTAAAATTATCTTTTTCCTGTAGTTTCTTGGTCCTCTTTTATCTAGCTACATCAACATCCATAAATCTACCCTAGTCGACTAGGATTCGTTTTGTGTCTATAATGCCCCGAATTTTTGGAATATTATATAAATTCTTTTATTCAATTATTAAATCAACTGAAGTATAAATTACAAAAATGCCCTTCTTTTATTACCATAATAGAAATAAAGATAATTCAGAGTTTTAAAATTGCGGAAGTAGAAAAGACATAAATAGCCCATAGGGTTTATATTCCTTTATTTCAAAATAAAAATAAGACAGAGTTACTAGGGGTAAGGTAGCCAGATGCCACCATGATCTTTCTCAATAGGTCCCGACTCTTCTAGCTCGGATGGATACTCCAATAGCTCCACAACATCTAATATGAAACAACAGAAGCAGAGAAATTACATCGATGCGTAATGAAACTCAGTAGGAAAAAGGTCACCGAAAAACCTAACCCGTAGATATAGATATAGAACAGGACGGGCATGACCATGGAAACGATAAAGTACATAAGTAAATTTCACATAGGTTTATTTTGCTTCCATTCTTTAAGTTTCCAAGAATACCCTTTTCCCCTATTCATTTTTGCCCAACTATCTAGAATAGAGTACTCGGTTGATATTGACAAGTCTTTACCGAGGCAAGTAAGAAACCTTTTACCGTCTGCTCGAGTCAATATCTACTTCACTCTATCTAGATCCGACCGAATACATGATTTTGCCGAGTCAGGTACCAACGATCCTTAGCTGCTTCCCCTTTACCGGCTCAAGATCGCCCAAGACAAGACTGTCACTCCCTCGGGGCCCAGAGCTGTCAACGCAAACTCACCCCGAAGTCACCTCTAATCGAATACACCCATCTCCTAGTTGGGGTCTTTAATCAAACCGGACGATGCTCGGTGGGACTCAAACCCACATGGAATACAAAATTGGAATGACGCCCATAACGTAACACTAGGCACGATGGCCAACAAAACTTGGCTCGACAGCCGCCAATTAACCAATTATTCATTTAACGAATCTACTTGTTCACTACATGTTCCACTACTTATGATGATCACCCAACACCCTTTGCTTTCATGTTATGGTGACATTCGAACTGGTGTCCCTATCGTGTATTCTAAATTTTCACATATTCACCAAAGTCACATACAGTTCACTATCTACGGTTTAAAGCACGACGAGTTATTTATGTTCAACATGTTGGCACGACGATCATATTAACACTTGTCAACATAACTAGCACAACAACTCAACTCCATTACCACTATTACAAATTAACATGCGATAACATACAATTCATGATCACAATTGGTCAATACGATCACACGGAGTCCCACGGGGACACATGGATGTTTGTGGATGCCCGTGTTGTGTGAACATACAAAACAATGGTGGTTACAGTATGAATCTAATGCATGGAAGTTCGGTTAACAATCTCAAAACTTTCTGGATTTCAATAAGTTGTTCGAGCGGTCTGTCTAAATTTCAAGTTTTGGATTTTATTTTTAAAAATGTCAGAATCTGTTAGGAATCAATCAGGTCGCTTGAGCGGCCTATAACTCGCTCAAGCGAGCGTTCGTTTTTGGCAAATCTAAATTTTAGGATTTTTACTCCAAACAGCTCAATCTAAACCCTAACATGGCGATTTCTGACATAAAATTAAAATTAAAACCACATACAACAACCCTATACATAATAGATCAAAAGCCCTCTATCTATTGCATTGATCATTGCACATATAAATTTAATTTCATGCTTGAACTTTGATAAACGTAAAACCCTAATCTAGCATCCTAGGGTCGATAGTGGGTTTCCCTACCTCTCTCCTAACGAATAAGCAAACAAACGAACTTCGGATTCGTGGAATCGTGGATGAACAGAACCTCAAATTCCCAAGATCCTCAAGAACTCCAAAGTTCAAAATTATTGTCTCTCTCTCTCTCTAAAACTCTCTGATAATATGAAATCAAACCGAATAATGAACCTAGACTACATTTATATAACACAAATATCAATATGTACGTGATAAAGGCCATAACTTTCTGTATAAAAATCGAAAACAGTGGATTCCTCCATTAATGACAATATTGCTGTTGCGATCTGGAATTCGAACAGGTCGTTCAAGCGGTCTCCAAAAACAACGGTCGCTCGAGCGACCTATAGCTCGCTCGAGTGAGCTCCAAATTTACAAAACCCAAATTAAAATAATAAGATTTAAACTATTGACAGAAAATTTACTTTTATTAATTAAAATTAATTAAAAATACTGGGTTATTATAGTGTCAAAAGTTTCCAGTAGCAATGTGACAACCAGTGCATCATTATGGGGATATTGAACCCCCTCATGGTCTTTTTTTTATAAAGAAAATCTCTGTGTTAGACTCCTTGGGTTTTTTCCTCTTTTGTTTGAGCTGATGGCCATGATGCTATTGTCCATCCTTGTGTTTTTGTGCCCTAACCTCCTCGTTGGCTGGCTGGACTGCAACATGTATACCATGGATAGTCCTAGTTGTTGATGTCTCTTCAACAGATGAGTCTGATCCATTGGCTTGCAGTTGCTCTGTCACGCCCTCAATTTTAAACGTAATAATATTATTCATTTACAGATATAAAGTCTCACAATCTCACCAAAGTTTCCAAAAAAGTCCATTGATGAAAAATAGAGTAAAACAAGTTTGAAATGAATTACAAAAAAGGTCACTTCGATCAATGATCATTATTTCCAAAAAAATCAAAAAATGAGTTAGATAATTTACATAACTTGAATCAAAATAAAAAAAAATACGAGTTACAATATATTTTTTCAAAAATAAAATATAAAAGATGTTAAGTAAATTTTCGAATGCAGCTTTCAAAGTATGCATGTCAATCCATACATGCCAAGCACCCCATGCTATCATTCAAAAATTGTACCCGAAAAGAAAGAAGGGTTGAGCTCGACAGCCTAGTAGAAAAATCCACACGTGTATTACATGCCTATAACATGATATGATAAGCCATACAAACATTTATATCAACACAAAGAGAGATAGAGTAAGTGGAAACAATATTAAGTTGAGAGAAACATAAATAACTCTATTGTGTACCATAGTTCCTTAATCTGTTCAATTCAATTCTACGAATCACGTGTGTCATCAATCTATTTTTGTTATGTATTAGTGTGTTATTCCTAGCATTACCTCGAATGGAACCAATTATATCAGCTTAGCACATCCCTAAAGGTAGTTTAATTCAAAATCATTCCTGGCATTTTCGGAGGATTCCAGTTCTGGCCCTGCCCAACATTCCTGAAGGAGTCTAGTTCAATGTGATTTCTGGCATTCTCGAAAGATTCCAGTTTTGGTCCTACCTACCATTCCCGAAGGAGTCTAGTTCAATGTCATTCCTGGCATTTCCGAAGGATTCCAATTCTGGTCTTGCTTAGCATTCCCGAAGTAGTCTAGTCCAATGTTATTCATGGCATTCCCAAAGAATTCCAGTTCTGGTCGTGCCTAGCATTTCCGAAGGAATCTATTCCAGTATTCACGTGCATCACATGTTCTATATCCATTATCTTGTAATATTCAAAGATCAATGGGAGTCATACAATTCATGGCCAGTACCTAGCATGGTCAACTGCCAAATTAAAGCATGTAGTTCATAAGTACCATCTAGCATGATTGGTTATTAACATAGATTCTATATTCCACTTTAATCATTCTTATTTTACGATACATATCAATATCTCAATACATTATAGTTCATATGTATCGTCATGGCTCATAAATCCTAACGTCATCATTAAAAACCAACACTTAATACCTAGGAGCAATCGACATCTTACCATGTTCAATTATCATCTTACGTCGTAGGTTACATAACTTTCATTATGAAATATTAAGCACTAAAGTGAGTTATGTGCTTTGTATCATTCATTCTCAGTTAACAACCTGTCGCAACGTCTTAATTTATCTTAGAAATATCTTAGGACATCAACTCTTAAGATCCAAAGAGATGAGACAAATCAATCACGAGGGACACCGGCCGAAGGTTGAAGATACACCGGCTCATTCTTCGAAGAAAGGCAAGATTCGAGAAAAATACGGCCAAGAGATGCAAGTCCAAGACAACAGGAAAATACCAGTTAAGGCACCAACATTTTAAGACAAACACCCTAAATTTCCAAAGTAGTGAACAAGTTCCAAATGACTCAAATTAAACACCAAGAAATAGGGTTAGATACCAACTTCCAAGAAGTCAAAGACTTACCAATAGTACAAGTACAAGTGCCTGAATAACACAAAACAATAGAAGAGTTCAAGGTCTAAGGCACCAATGTAATGCAAGGGAGATACAGATGCAAACACTAGACAACACTAATATCCAATAACCAAGGGCACTGATTAAGTGAACAAAAATCACCAATTCAAGTCATTTCAAAGAAGAAAGTTCGGAGAATTTTTGTTCTCAATTAACAAGGTGCCGCAATGTTTAATAAGATCTAAAATCATCAATGAAAGCTAACAATTTGAGTCCAAAAAAACGTAAGTTCTAGAGCTCACGGGGCTACAATCCAAGTAGAAGAATGCACCAAAATAAGTGTCCAAGCAAGGCAAAACGTATGAAAAGTTTCAAAATTCAAAGCACCGGTGTGCCCAAAATAAAGCACTGGTGCTTAGGTTGCACAAATATAATTTTAAAGTACTATGAGGTAGAGGCACCGTTGTAACAAAATCAAGGCACTAGTGTAAGTGCACAAAGTTTAGAGTTTGTGATACTGAGAAGGGGAGGCACCAGTGTAACAAAATCTTGACACCAGTGTAAATACTAAAAACTAAGATACAAAAAGCAATTGACATCAGTGCATCAAAAACCAAGGCATCGGTGCAGTGTGCACGAATAAGGGCATTTTCAACAAATTTTAATATTTGAACTAAGGATTTTCAAATCAAGTTCAAGGCATCAAATAGTAATCAAATTAAGTTCTATACGCGTAATAGGAGTGAGAAATCTCTACCTCAAGATTTAGATGCAAAGATCAAACTTCCAACTTCAAGCTCTAACTTCAAACATCAAGAAAGCTTCCAAAAACAACTCCTCCGAGTGAAGAACCATGAACTACCACCGGATATCAACCAAGGGTGAGAAAAATGTGTATGATCTTAAAAGAATCGAACTTTGAAGCAAGATTTTTGTTGGAGTTTTGAGAGAGAGCAACCGTATGAGAGAGAGAGAGAGGAGATGGGTTTTGTGTTTTAAGCAAAAAAACAATCCTAATATTTTATAATCTCATAAGCTAAAATTACACTCACACCCCTAGGTTTCACAACATGCTACCACAAGCCCCCAATGTTGTCACATTATGTCAAATTGACCACAAATTATGTTATCACACCAATTTCACGTTCTCCACATTAGCAATATTCATTTACTTGAACATTAAATTAAAAGTTTAAAATTTTTCAGGTCTTTACATGCTCCTTGTCCTCTTGCCCCATTTGGCAATATATTTTTTTAGATGCCCAGTTTCAACAAGTCCTTCTACGAATCTTTTAAAGGTTTTGCAGTTCTCTATAATGTGTCCATGATTCCTATAGTAACTGCACCATTCTCTGTTTGGGTTTTTCTTCACTAGCTCTCTTTTTGAACTTTGGTGGCCAACTTCAATAAGGCTCATCCTTGAGAGACCAATTCATTTTGAACATAGGGGTGTTAAACACTGCTCTCACTACTTTGTACGCTTGAGTCCGAGGCGATTTGTACTCCCTCTTTGCAAAAGTCACTTTGACGGTCACCTTTTTTTACTTCTTTCTCTTGTGTTCGGCCTCCCTTCCCATATTACTTTTATGGCTTTAGGGGGCAAGTCTATCCACTTGTTTTCTTATTTTGTCTTCCAATTTAGCGTGGTGATCCACTCTGACCACGAGATCAGATATTGTTTGTACTGGGCTCATTGTGAGGGATTCTTGCAGCATTTGGCGGGCAAGTAAAACGAATATAAAGGTAGCTACTGCATACTTCTCGGTGTAGTGCTCTACTTCATTGTATACGATCCAATACCTGTTGGAAAATTCTTTTAGGCTCTCGACGGGCTCGGCTTGGCACGAACCATGCCACAAACTACTTGGCTAACTACACTCAGTTGTTGATCGAGCGTGGATGGAGCTTATGAAAGCAATTTAGGTTCTCTAACTCATTGAGAAAACACGACAATACAAGTTCACTCGACCAAGGTAGACGAACATGGCCCAGCGAAATCCCTTTATATGGCCTATAGGGTTCGTCTTGCCATTGTATAGATAGAATTTTAAAGGGACGAGCTTTCTGAGTGACGCCTCTGCCTTTATTTCTTCTGACAACGGTGATGCAACCAACTGCTGCAAGGCCTTCTTGGTGGATTCGTGATCCGATAGGCGTGCCGCCAGTTGTTTATTCAGTCATTTTCTCATGTCGAGAGGGGGAGGGGGGGGGGGGGGGGGGGGTCTGGCCGGCCGAGCTCAGCGCATGCCGCTTGAAGCTTGCTTTTCTCAAGCATTGTTGCGAATGCCTCCCGTTGGGGGATGTCCTCCTCGTGGTTGTTTTAGGGGAATGTCCTCCTAATGTCGATTCCCCTCTGTCCTAGTGTGCTCGTGCTGTTCGGTATTGCTAGAATGCGTAGTCTCATTTTTGTCTAAGGTTTCCATTTTATCTTTCCACCCTATGCAAATAGCGCATCATCTCTTCTATTTCAGAGTCCCACCTCGACATCCTTTCTCAGTCACTGTCTTCTCTATCTTGTTTGTCTCGTGTTCTTGAGCGTGATCCTCCATGGGTCTGAGATCCTCTCCCTTCACCAAGCAGGCCAAGAAGCTCGTTCTCTGGTGCTTCTGGAGGTGTCGATGGCGGTAGAGGTGGATTTTGTATCTGTTCTTTAGATAAATTCCCCTTTAATCCTAAAAGGAAATTTTTTGGTATGTCTTTTCAATGATCCTTTGGTTTGGGCAGAACCGGGGGCGGAGACTTAGACTTCTACTTCTTGTGGTTCCCTTTGATATATCTTTTTGTGTGTTCCTTCCATAAGATCTTAATTTTCTCACAAATGGTGCCAATTGGGCAAGGCAATTTTGTCATTCGAACAAAAAATTAATATCTCAATAACCAGCAAGATTTACGTTCTTTCTCTTTCTTAAAAGCTACGATCTACAAGATCATAAACCTTCAAACAACTCATCGCCGTTATGATAGAAAGACACTCTAATAATTAAGTCAGAATAGAAATCACAAGAATCTCTCTAAGCAATTGCTAATGCGTGGATTAGCGTGTACCTTTCACCATGGCTCTGCACCTTTATTTATAGGTTTTGTGATTTAAGCTTTTCAATTCTCTTAGGACTCTAATTTCTCACTAGAAGTTGAAGTAGATCTACCTTCTGATTGGCCACTAATGAGATAAAATCGAATTCGACCTACCTAGGACTTTTCATCCTCATCTGATCAGAACCTATCTTGAGATATTCGAGATTCTGTTCTATCACCAACTCAAGATTGGTAGTCGTCTTCCTCAAGTCAACAACCACCTAAACTGTCTTTCTCAGGTCGGTTGGTACATGAACCGTTTTTCGTAGGTCGGTTACTCACTAAACCGCTTCCCCTAGGTCAGCTCTATTCTCACGAGATCGACATGCGTGAACGTGCGAGAGAGCATCTCATTACTAAAGAATTAATTATTTAAGAAAAAACTCAATATTACTTTATTTAAGTTCTACCTCCTTCAGATACTATAACTTTTACTTATAGCGTTCCAAGAATACTATAAAAATAGATACTGTAGCTTGTGTTGACAACATATAAAAAATACTACAAAAATTAGATACCATAATTTTATTATAAGATTCTAAAAATGCTATAAAATGCGAAGACCTTTTAATACTTAGACTGACTTTTAAATTATCATTCCTATGAACGCTATCTATTTAATAACAGATTTATTTCATCACCCGCTATAAAGTGCGACATTTTTTGTAGTATTTTCGTCCAATAATATAACGCTTTTAACTATTTCAAACAAAAATAAATAAATCTTTATAGTCTAAGGTGTTAATTAGGATCCTCACCTAACCCGAGAGAGAAGCAGGGTCGGCATGGACCAGTTAGGCCGCTTTTGTGTCAAACATTATATTACTGTTCGGTTTCTGGTTTTGTTTATAAACTAATCTGGAGGATCCGTACGAGCTATCCCTCTGTATTTTTTCCGTATTGCAAGGGGCGTCAACCAAGGGCAGAAGCACATGGTCCGTTGAGTGGGCGCGGGTTATAGTCCAAGTGGAAAATTTTTATTTTATTTTTTATATGTAAAATTTTAATCTAAATAATTTTAGCCTACCTTACATTTTGCAGTCTAATAAATTTTTTAACCCAATTTATTTTTAATTCAACATAAATTAAATTCTTAATTTTACCCTTAATGCCAACCGTCATAAATACAATATTGTTAGGCCGTGGGCTCCTCAAGGATCTTTTATCCTGGTTAGAGGAGAAATGCATCTGGCAGACACACTAGGGTAATGGTGGTTCTTTCATTTTCGACCTCATGATTTTGCTAAATAGGCACTTTCAGTACATTAACTATTAATTTCGTACATATGGCTCAATCTGTTTTATAGGGCGTTCTTTTTTTGAATAAAATCACGTTATTACATGCATTTGTGTGTGTATATATATTTTTTGATAACTCAGAGTGTCTGGATCAATTTATGCGCACATTAATGAATCTATGGGGATTAATTTCACCGCCCTTGTGGAGATTCTAATTAAAATAAGAGTGTCAGTCATATATGACTGACACTATAGGAATTGATATTACCGAAGATGTTTTGAACCTGAAATCTAAGAATAGGATACACTTTTAAGTCCTAAATCTTGATCACCCAGTCAAACAATTCGGGTCCACGTAAGTCACTCAAGCTTGATTAATACAATCTAGAGACCGTTAATCTATGTACTCCCACCATGTTATCATCACTACCATTTTTGACTACCACCAGTCACTCTTGTTTGGCAACTTGATGATTAGAGAAATGTTTCACCAAAGACATTTTTCGGCAGTACTTTGGCAAAAACAAAGTACAAAATCAATAAATTTATCTATTTATTAGCAACAAATAAAATTTATTTTATCTATTGTGAATTTATCTGTTCAAATTAAAACAGATAAGTTTTACAGTTTATAATTCATTAATTATTGAGGTTGTTGCGAATAACATGAGATTTTTATTTTGTCCAATGTGATGTAATGAACTTCAAGAGTTGAAATTTATTTTAATAAACTGACGGTATTCAAAATTCGTTAGGCTTATGACCGAAAAGCCCTTTAAATTTTAGTATCTCGATTTAATCAGTAACAACCAAGGTTTTTTTTTTTCCCCCTTTCTTAAAGCATTTCAATATCCATTTTCCAAAACCCTATCTAATGGTGCAAAAGGAAAGTAAAGTGAAAAACATTATGATTTCCCATCAAATTAAATTCTATACCATGTCACTTTTCGCTTTCACCTTCGCTCCTCCAAAGGAAAGTTAGATAGATTGTTGTTCCAAGGCTGTGGCTTTATCAAACGACCCAACTAAAAGTTTAGAAATAGAACTACGAGAGCATATATATATACAAGAGATTCTTTATTTTGCTAAAATGAGAACCTTTTATTTTCTGATCAAATATTGATGATCGGAATCGTTCAATGTGTTTAAATTTTTTTTTTAAGGATACTCGCAAAAAATCAACTCAAAATATTACCAGGAAATGCTTGATCGAAGCATTTTTACATAAAACTGTTCCTATCAGCATTTATGAACAACTACTTGGATCAAATACTTCCCTATATTTTGTTGAGCCAATTTTTTACGGGTACCCTTAAAAACATGTTTTAAACACATTGAACGGTTCCGATTATTAATATTTGATCAGGAAATGGGAGGTCCTCAAGCAAAATGAGGGATCCCTCAATAGAAGTTTACTCT
>JABCMJ010015953.1:0-19409 GCA_014822125.1 Arbutus unedo
CATATATTAAAATCCTAAAATTTGAGGTCTTTATAGAAGACTTGATTTCCCATTCTTCAGTTGCGATCAGCGATCGTTCATCTAATGGATGTTGTTTTTTGTATATATTTTGCTATTTATTAGTTTTTTTTAGTTTTAGTTACAATTCAATTCAGTTCGGGTATTTTTCGAACCCAATGGTTAACTGAACCGAATGGTTAACCGAATAATTTGATTATGGAGTATTTTCTCTCCCTCGTTTGGTTATCAGGTGGTTTCAAGTAGGATATATATTTGCAGATGGGATACAATTCTCTTAATAACCGTTCCGTTACCATCGCTAACAGTGGTCGTCGAAGCTAAGGCGTAGCAGAAAAGTCAATGCGGCGAAACTAGCAGATTTATTATTAGAGGAACGGTCTTGAGCATCATAAATAAATTTAGACGATTTATGCAATTATGAATATTAAGAATAAGTTCAGAAGCTTTACAGTAGTTTTAAGTGGATTTAAAGATCAAAATAAATTAAATGACATATCTTATAAAAGATTAGTGGGTTGTCCGTACCTGAAATTTCGAACCGAAAATCTTGCAGATAGAACACTCAGTAAAAATTGAGTACACCAATATTTTCTCATTGAATGGATCATTAGAGGCAAATTTATCAATCTCGTACCGGCGAGCATATCGATTTTGTTACTAGTACGGTATGGACCAGTACCGGTTGGTACCAACATATCATTTCGAATTTATCATTAAAATTAATATACATTTTTTTAATAAATATTTTTTAACAAAAAATCATATCAAACATATAAAATAAAACATCACAATTTAAAAACAAATAATCAAATATAAAAGAAGATAATTTTAGCTTCAATATATGTCTAATTGTAAACAAAAACATTAATTGAATTTATTTATTTTTAAATACGGATCGGTATAGTACCGGCCGGTATCGGCTGGTATTGATTGGAACAGGGACAGAACAGTGTGCTGGTGGTTCGATACCGCTACAAGACCCGTACAATATCGACCGGCACAGGACAAGATCAATAACACTGATTAGAGGATGGCACATAAAAAGTTATATATAAGATAAAAGATCACATTGAATAGTAATTGAGTATCCATCAAAATGGTTTTGAATACCACCAAAAAGAAGGTGTTTTTCAAGACCTTTTTTGTTCTGACCGGTAGTCATTAATAGCTGGCCAGTAGTTGTGACAATTGGCCAGAAAGTATGACATCCAACACTATTCACCAGTTAACCGACCGGACGGCCTGTCAAGGCAAAGTTCGATTGAAGACAACTATTTTAACTGGGAAAAAGACATTAAATACAACCCTAACTACCACAAAACGGCTAGAACGAGTAAAAAACTATATGTAACTTGGCTTGGTGCATTTATGAATAAACAATAACTATCCAAAAGAGATTGATGAAACATTCAAGAGCAGTCAAACACTTTTAACTTTTCGTATAAGTTTTCAATTTTTGTATCTCCTAAAAAATAGGAGTAATTGTATTACTTGAGAGAGCTTCAACTTTCATACACAAAATCTTAGTGTTTGAGGGATAAAACACTTGTGAGCTTCCTAGAATTCAAGTAAGAGTTACTTTGAAGATCAAACTTATAAGCAGTTTGCTAACTTCTCGAAAAAACTAGAAGTTGTAATAGGAATTCAAGTAGTATAACTCAAGAGGTCCTCTTCAAGAAGCGGAATAGGAATTCGAATCAACGAATTGCCAAACCACTATAAGTTTCCTTGCCTCTTTTATCTCTTTTACTTACTGCACTCGGGGTGTTTGATAAAATTCGTAACATAATTTTTATTTGTTTTACTTAGTAACACAATTTGTCCCCTCTCCTGGTTGACTTTAGGATAATAGTTGCTACTATAAAAATAACCACCATAAGTTCTTTTTCTATTGTTGAGCGTGTGATATTGCATATCAAATGGCTCAACATATCTATTATAGCCTTCGTGCATGGCTCAATTCAAGTTTATGGTTAATATTGCACATAAGGTATTTGTCGTACCATTGCAGGTCAAATGCACCAATAAAGGTCCCGAAGCCAAAGTACCAAGTATTTTCATTCAATGGAGGCTCGAAAAAGTAATATGAGATTTGGAACGAGGAATAACTGAAGGTCAAGGGTTGACGAATGTCCAAAAAAAAAGAGAGGGAATTTCAAGCCAAAAGGCATCGGTGCCCATAACCTAGTGCACATGTACAATCTTATTATAACTGGGGTTGGAAAACTGTTGCAAACTCAAGGCATCGGTGCCTCATGTCCTACGGCACCAGTTCATCCATCACCAAACCAGGGAAATTGAGATGTTGCAAGTCAAAGGCACCGATACCTCATAGCCATGGCACTAATGCACCCCTCTGTCCAAACCCATAATTGAGATGTTGCAAGCCAATGGCATTGGTGCCCCTATCCAAGTGAACCGATGTACTTATTTCGAGAAAAGTAAATCTCCTTTGACTTTGCTGCTTGTTTTTGGACTTACATGTCTTGGATTTTTTGCCACAACAGAGGCAAAGAGAATTTGCATGGCTTAGACTTCCTTTGGAGAGACAAATTTATGGATTATCTTTGAGCTAAGTTTAGAGTATGATCTGTTGTAGGGTTTATTTCGGAGGGAACACACATACAAAAACGTATATCATACTTTTAGATTTTATATAGACATAGTTGAGAGTTTTTCTCTCTACCTCCTTCAAGTTCTTGAAGTTCTTCAAGAACTTTGTATTCCCCTGAATTTTCTATTGTAAGTTGTAAAATATTTTGAATTATCAAGTAAGTATTATCAAGTTTATTATCACCTTTCTCCTTGTGTTTGTTACATTCATTTAGTTTTCTGGCAAGTTGCCGAAATCTTGACTTTTGACCTCTTTTCTCTTGATTCTATAGATTTTGAGCTTTACTTGGTAAGAATACTTCATTATCTCTTAGCTTCGGAATGTTTACATTGCTTTTCTTCATTTCTTTCATTTTTATAAATAGCATGAATAGATAAATCCCATTAGGTTAAGTCTCAGGGGAAGGTTCTTCTAAAAACCGAATTAGTCAATATATTCTCAAAGGTTTTTCATGCTCGTTAGAGAATCTTTCTAAGTTTCTTTTTTCTAAAATAAAAAGGACGTGTTAAGTTCTTACTTAGTTATCTTCATCCTAAGAGTTAATATATCTAATACTTGTATCGATGTTCTTCCTATTTTGACTTACTAATCTTGAACTTAAAAAGATTTGAAAACACATTATTTGTACAAAAAAAGACCGATTTTTATTAAAATATTTTCCGATCGAGAATTCTCGTCCAATTGTAAAGAGAAGAGATTGTCTAACAGAAGTTTTGGATGAACCGAATCCGAAGACCTAACATAGCTTTTTAACCTTGTTATATTTTCCTCATTAGTCTAATCTTGTCATTAGTCGAAACCAAACGAAACTTTAAGTTTGACGTCCGAAATGTCAAAAATTTTGCGAACTCTTTTAAACCAAACTTTCTTTCCCCGTGAATCAATACTCCGGACTTTTCATTATACCTCGTTTTTATTCTTGAGAAAAGTCTTGTTTTAAATTATTAAACCTTCACTTGGCTGGCGACTCAACGACGTACTTTTGTCGGCCGATTATCTATGGTCAGCATATCCTGCCCGATCCTCGTTTGAATATCCTTCCAAATTGGCATTCATATCATGTGTAAACCAAATACCATATTAACCTATACCCGACACATACTTGATAATTATTTGACAACAAATAAATGAGACTACTTAGGACATACTTGATGACAAGTGCAAACACTTACACTAAAAGCTATATCAGGACGATTAGCAGTCAAATAAATCAAGCTACCTACCATGCTGCGATAGATAGTTGGATCAACATCTACAAAATCACTTGTGGTGCTTATTGGGGTCCAGGCATGTTTTGAGTATTGTAAACCAAATTTATTCACAATGCCATGATGAGCATGCTTGTTTTGTGATATAAACAATCCATTGTCAAATTGCTTGACTTGAAGTCCTAGAAAGTATGTCAATTCTCCAATCATGTTTGTCTCAAATTTATTTTGCATGGAAGATGAGAATGCTTTAATAAGAGTAGGAGATGTAGAACTAAATATTATTTCATCCATATAAATTTGAACAACAAGTATATGTTTTCCTTCTCTTTTTACAAAAGAGTTTTATGCTCACTTCCTCGAGATAATTTAATTTTCAAAAGAAAGGCTGTAAGTCTATCATACCAAGTACAATGAGCTTGTTTCAATCCATACAAAACTTTCTTGAGGTGAAAAACATGGTTGGAATAATGTGGATCTTCAAAATCTTTGAGTTGAGCAACATATACTTCTTCTTTCAACAAACTATTTAAAAACGCTCTCTTTTCACCCATTTAACAAAATTTTAAGTTCAAGCGACATGCAACAGCCAACATGAGACAAATAAATTCAAGACGTGCTACTGAGGCAAAAGTCTTATCAAAATTAATCCCTTGTACTTGAGTGGATCCATGTTCAACTAACCTAGTTTTGTTTCTAAGAACACTGCCTTACTCATCATTGGTTTTATTTTTGAATATCCATTATGTTCCAATGATGTTGGTGTTTGAAGGCCTAGAAATTAATTCTCACACATCGTTTTTTTTTAAATTGGTGCAATTCATCATGAATGACTTTCACTCAAAATTTATCTAATGAAGGATATTTAATCTTTTTAGGCTCAACTTTATAAGCGTATTTTATATAAAAACTCCTTCATCTATCGCTGATTTCACTTAATTCCTTAATTTTTCAATTGTCTCAATGTCTCCCTTAATCTTTCCAAATGTAACAAAGCATTAATGGCGTTAACAGAATGAGTTTTTTTTTACGAAAATAACTCTAATGTAAAAAAAACCCTAAATTATAACATATTGGGGAGCTTGGTTGTAAAAACAATTCTCTTATTTTTTCAATAACATCACTATGTCCACTCCATCGTCGGGCATCATTACCTCTTGTCTTTTCTTCCCAACCCACTTGCATTCAAGGTTATGATTTTCATAAAAAAAAAAAAAAAACGGTGACTGAGCTCCATTTTTCATTGCAAGAATTGAATATACAAACTAGATATCTGTATGTACATCTATTCAAACCCATATATATACACAAAATCAAAATCTTTCAATCCCCTAATTGCAAAAACTGAATATACATATATCTGTATAAATTCTGGAGGAAAAACCCACTTATGTAACCCAAAAAATAACAAAATCGAATGAATATGTAAAGAAAAAGAAGGCAAAAATAGAGAGAGAGAGAGAGAGAGAGAGAGAGAGAGAGATGGTTGTGGATCATACGACCACCTTGGGAACGGGGTCAAGGAAAATCAAATGACTCCGCCATTACCGCTGACAGAGTCATCGTGGAGACTAATTTTGGAGCGAAGGCCACAACCATGAGACCCAATAATAGCATAAAAACCCAAGCTGAAGCCAAGGCTTTTACCCAATTCTAGTAATAACCCCATGATTTTCTCTCCACCATGTTGCTACACTTAATCAATTTTCACCACTTTTCAAGCATCATCTTACTGAGTGTTCTATTTCATGATTCTTTGGTCTTTTTTGAACCTACCCGATTCTCTTCAAATGGGAAGAGCAATGGGAACGACCCTTAAAACTCACGATATATCTGTATATAGAGATTCTCAGTCCATGTGTGAGATTGCCGACAATGGTTATAGTATGTGAGGTATAAGGAATATGCGAGGATCTTCATAGCAAGTCAGCGGGTAGGAGGGTGAACAAAAGAAAGATTTGGGTTCTTGGGTTGTGAGTTGGAAGCAAACATCCGAAGGACGAAATTAAGGGGCAAAATAGGGAATAAAAAGTCATGTGCACCGCCATGACTACTTGACACCTTCTTCTCTAACGTCATCCATCTAAAAGGAGTCAATTGTTATATTTGAAAAATCAGAGGGGACATTGGGATAATTGAAAGATGAAGGGAGTTAAGTGAAATCGAATAATAGTTGAGGAGGTTTTATGTAAATTACCCCTCAAGTAATGAAACATAGCAGCCAAAATATTACTCTTCTCGAATTTGCCTTCGAGTTCTTATCCTTTCCATATACCAATTATCTAACTTATGGGATGATTCAATTTAATTGTGGCAAATGAATGCAAACTTTGCTTTTTAGGTTGTGAAGATTGATCATTAGTCTATAGTGAACCATGATATTTATGGTTTTCATCTCGTTTATCATCTTGTATTTCTTGCATATCACTGTCCTCTTGATCTTGCAGCATAAAGGTTCCATAAAATCAGTTTCAGCATCCTGTCTTATTGAATCACTTGCATAGAAATCATCAACCACAATATTTATGGATTCCATAACAACCATAGTTCTCGAATGGTTAACACAAAAAGCCTCACTATTAGTAGCATAATCCAGAAAAATACATTCGTCACTTCGGGAGTCAAATTTATCAAGATATTTTCTAGCTTTCATGATGTAATATCTTACTCCCAAAAATTTTGAAATACTTGAGTTTAGGCTTTCTACCTTTTCAAATTTCATATGGAGTTTGTAAAGTTACAAGCCGAACAAAAACATGATTTACAACATAACATGTTGTATTCATGGCTTTAGTCCAAAACTTTAATGGAACGTTTCGAGCATGTAACATTACATGAGCAATCTCCTAAATCACACGAATTGTTATTTTAACGACTCCATTATGTTAAAATGTTTTAGGCATAGAAAATTCATGTTGAATTTCGAGTTCATTACAAAAATTCAAATATTTAGAATACTCAAATTCGCTATCATGATCGGATCTAATTCGTGTAATGAATCCAGTTTTTAAAATTTTCTCATTCTTAACATTCTTAACAAGGTTTTTAAAGATAGACAATATTTTAACTTTTTCCCTAAGAAAACTAACCCATGAAAATCGTGAGAAGTCATCAACAATAAAAATATACTTCTTACCTACTATGCTTTGAACTCATGATGGTTCATCAAGTCCATGTGAACAAGTTCTAGAGGCCTCTTAGTCACAAGTCCATGAAATTTTGTACAAGTCTTCAAAATTCATGTGTCCAAACCTTTGGTGCCACAACTTAGAGTCATCAGATTTTGTCGAGTGCCAATTTAGGTCATTTTGATACCATTGCAATTATAGATGTGCGAGTACCATACATGATATTATTTTCATTCCTTTCTAAATGTAATAATTATTTTTCAGAAAATGAACTTCGTGATTGGTATCACACATTTGGCTAATGCTCAGAAGTTTCGCTCTAAGACCATTAACAAATACGGCATCCTCGAGGTCTAGTATACCGAAGGCTCATATTGTTCATTTTTCTACGACTCTTGAGGTATTGCCATCAGTAAACCTAATAAGTCATCCATCATATTTATCAAGTTTTGTGAAGAAGTACTTGTCACCAGACATATGTTGAGAACAACATGGGAGAATTACCATCTTTGAAGGCGGAATGGATGACAAGATAGTTCAAATCATTTTTCGTAACCCAAACTTTCTTAGTCTTGATTTTTTCAACGACCTTTTGGTTTGGTAAGGTAGGCTTTCTAGTTTTAGGTACAAAATTTCAATTCCGAGAATACCACCTACCATGGTTACCATGTGGATATTTAGGGGTACTCATAGTAGATTAATTAATGGAGTCAAAAAACAATTTGGCCAAAGGTGATATTTACTCCATGTACAAAAGTGACACATAACACTAGAGCTACCATTTGAATAATTTTTGGTTTGTGAATATCTTGGTTTCACGAATTGAGTTGGTTATACCTGTACCAATATAGGTAGTGGATGTTGTAGCATGTTAAAAATTCAAGACCTCCTAGATTCTCCACTATTCATTGAGCATCAAGTATGTTATCAATAGATTTTGTAACCTGCATTCAAATTCTCAAAAGCGTTATTAGCAATTTTTAGCTCATCAGTTTATAACTTTGTTTCTAAGGGCCAAATTTTCTTCAGAAAGACTACTAATTCTTTTCAAGATAACACAGAACTTTCTCTTTCAAATCATATTCTCCAGCAATTGATTTTAGAGAAAATTCTAACTCACAAACCTTGCCCTGTGAGTTACTACTCAAATCCTGTGTAATTGATGTGTGGTCTTTTTGACTGGCTTTAATCTTAGTCACAAGCTTGACGTTGGTTTTGAAATTTTTTTAGGCTTTCTCAAAAATGTTTGTCATAAGATTTTTTTAAAGTTTTCAATTCCAACATCTTTTCTTCCTCTTTTCCTCACTTTCATATAGATCTTCTTCGAACTTTCAAGAAATACTATGCAAAGAAGCTGCAAGTGCAACCACATGACTCCCTTTATCACTACTACTTTCATCTTCTTTTGAAGCATCCAAACTACTATCATCATTCCAAGTTTCAACATTCAATACCTTTTTGTTCTTTTCAAACTTATGACCACAATCTTGTATAATATGCTCAAAACCCTTACACTCCTGACATCTAGGTTCATATGGTTGGCTTTTTGGTCTCTTTTTCTATAATAATCACAATTTAAGCCATCTAAAAGTGGTGTCCAGGGGAAGAAGAGATTGCGGAATTTAAATCCATAACAACAAATGAAGAGTCTAAAATATTAACATTTAAAAATATTAATTACCAACTTTGATACCAATTGAAAAACCACGTACAGTTATGCATTGATTAATTTTTATCGTTACTTGAATTTAATTCACTGATTCGCTACATTAACTAAAAATTAATTTATGTGATTACGAAAGATAAATAAACAAAGAACGCAAGAAAACATAAAACACAGATATAAGTAAAAAAATCGAAGACAAAAACAAATCACGGGGACAAACAAAGTGTTGTATGCAAAAATCACAGAACCAGAGAGATTCTTATAATCAAACTTAAACTCTTATATTTTGATTCAAAACTTTTTATTGATTCCTTGCAATTTACTTCAAAAGGTGCTACTTCAAGATTTGACACCTCAAACCTTTGATTTGAAAGTTGGACTTCTTCTTAGGTCATCCGCCAAATTGCCTTTGAACTTTTTCAAAGATCTTCACAAGGTGTTAAACAAAAATTAATTATTCTTGAGAGAAGTTAATCAAGAATGATAAATCTTTAATTCACCAACTCACTTGATTGGTCAAATTATGTATGTTGTGTCCGCTGGGTAGCTAATTGGGATAAAACTACAAGCCTCTTTTTCTCCCTTAAGCGGGTTCAAGCTCACTCAAACGGTCTTTTGAATTATGCTACACTTGATAAAAATTGTCGAGATCTATGTCGATTTGTAATCTGTCTCCTCAAGATAGACTTGGACTTTTCAATTCTACTAAATACGAATTTCCATAGAATCATCCTTCTATGTTATTTTAAATGCAATTGAATCTAAATCCTAACTAATTTTAAAGTCTAATTGCAATAAACCAAAAATTCCATGATCTTGTCAATTAATAAATTAGGAAATTAACAATGCAACTAGATATTCATTGTACAATCCCACACTAGAATTGTTAATTGATTCTCTAGCAATTTATTGCTTTTTCTTTCTAATTTATCTACTTTTTAAAGAATAGTAATTATCATAATTTTGTTCTGAAATGAAACTCTTCTATTTGATCTATGGTGCTTAATTAATTGTTTTTGTTTTTATTCAAGTTTTTTTTTATTTTTTATATTTGTTAGTTTTGTATTAATTTTTTTATAAATTATTAATTTGTCTTGATAAAAATTATCCAAAAGATATAAAATTATCCAAGGTTCCCACAATCATTTAGATCTTCACGATTCCTAGGACGTTTCTTCGAGTGTTGTCACACATGAGTTGAAGGTATAAAGTCTTTGTTTTTAAAATCCATGCAATATGCAGTCCTCAGAGGACAAACATTCACAAATCGGTCCACAAAAGTCCTCATAGGTTATTTTTGGTTCAAATCGGTGAATTCTTTGATCACCAATTGCACGAATATATTGGTTTGCTGTATTGATTTTTCCTCCATTAATTGTCTCTTTTTCTTTCTCTTCTATTTCCTCATTGATTAAAGTCTATGTATTTTTTTTATTTGTATCTTTTCCTTTTTTGTACTTCACTTCACTTGACTAAATTTTTTTCAAGATTAATTTTCTTAAATCAATTTCTTGATAAAATAAAGGAACTTAAAAGTATTGACTAGGAAAATGAACCCCGAATTCCTGTTTACTGACCATTATCTTTGTTCCAAAACCTTCTAAACTTGACATAAAATATTAGAGAGTTGAAATTAATCACACTGCCTTTTTGGGTATTATGTAATGGTAAGCGGTGGGTTGGAAGAGCACAAAAAATAAGACAAACATTACAAATTATTGGGTTGTATATGGAGGAAAATATTAATTGATCAAAAGAAGAAGTTGTCAGTGTGTTTTCGAATTTTCACATTTTATTTCTCTTTCTAATGAATTAAAAGATGAATAATGCTATACACATACCTAAATATACACATTTTATTTTCAAAATCGTTGAATGTATATGAGATTTTCTGTGTATTGAGAGTCTCGTATATATTCAACAATTTCAATAACATCTGTGTAAAATCTGTGTATTTGTGTTTCAACAGTTAGATGCCATGTTTCGTTTGTATATACGTGGCCAGGAAGAACTGCTCTATGGGAGTAGTGACCACTACTACGCCACGTCTTCTCCAACTACCTTCCATTTCCTTCTTAAACACCAAGCCTACCATGCTCTCTCTCTGATTTTCCTTCTCGCGCTCGTTACTTACAGGGAATGGCCGTGAAGGAGAATTCGAATCCAACGGTGGTCATCAACAACCTCAGCTTCACCTACCCCGGAATCGACGGCCATCCTCCCCCGGGCTCCACCCCTCTCATCGATGAGTTCTCTCTCACTCTCCACTCCAGTGATCGCTGCCTCCTCGTCGGATCCAATGGCGCCGGTTTGATTCATAATCCCAATTGTTCACCAAACCCCATTTTGTTGCCGGCAAAAAATGAGAATGAGAAACAACTTTTCTTGGCAAATTTGCTCGGCTGCCAATATGGGAAAATTGGAATGTCATTCATTGTTATATTGATTTGGTTTAGTTTGAATGTGATTACTAGGAAAAACTACGATTCTGAAGATATTGGGAGGGAAGCACATGGTGGATCCCAGCATGGTTCGCGTGCTCGGGAGATCGGCTTTTCATGACACCGCCTTGACGTCTTCTGGTGACCTCTGCTATCTCGGCGGGGAGGTTTGTTTTCTCGTCTTCTCTCTCTCTCTCTCTCTCTCTCTCTCTCTCTCTACCCCCCACCCTTTCATTTTTTGAAATTTTTGTTAATTTCATGTGAATTGTGCAATTGCAATACGCGCTTGCATAGGTGTCATGATTGGTGTTTGGTTGTAATCTATTTGTATGTTCTGCTTAATTTGGATATACGGGGGCTGATAACTAACCCGTTAGCTGTCAAAATATTAATTGAAGGAGTTTAATTGACCGTCCTGTTTGGTGTCTCTGGGTGGTTGGCCCCATCTCGATGATTCGAACCATTTATCTCGTAGTACTCAATTGAGAAGATCATCCATGTCAGTATGATAGAGGTTACTGTTGCAATTGGATCGCATTGCATTTAGTAAGTTAGACAATTTATAAAATTTTGAAAAAGACCACTCATTTTTTTCCAAATATAAATGTGATCTAATCACGTGGCTACGTTTATGTGCTCATTCATTTGGATGTCTCCAGTTGATATGGGTTTGTGAACTTGATGTTTTAGAACTGGCCTGGGAGACTTTGGAATGAGGGTGGTGGTTTTTCCCTCAGTTCTTATCTACATGGGTTGTTCAAGGGACCAAATCCAGACTGCATTTCTGCTACTAAAGTCATTAAGGTTGTGTTTGATCCGAATTGGAGAAAGGCAAAGATAACTAGAGAGGAATGAAATTGCTGACACATTTGTTAGTGGACTAAAGACAACTTATATATGTAGAGGACCTCTTAATAATTTTATAATGGTCAGTGGACCTCTTTAATATCCCTTTTCTGTTCGGTGGGTTATTTCTCCAACCTCCAAATCCTGTGCTGCTATCTCCTGGGATTATGTTGACATAAGCTTGTTTGGTTTAACTCCAGTTCTAGACATTGCTTAATTTTTCTGGATAGAAATTGATGGAAAGCTTAGGACTAAAGACGACCTTAAAAATTGGCTGGGGGGAAGTGGTTTAAAGTTGAGGGATGAAACTCTTCATCACTTATTTTTTTGAAAGCAAGTTCTTTCAGATTTATTTAGAAGCAAGTTGTTGATTCTATTGCTTCTCTAGACCTCAGCCTTCATGGCATGAGGAAATCTCCTGGATTGACGGGATATTTGGTGGGAAATCTTTTCACAACATTGTGAAAATTTCCTGGGCTGCTACATAGGGCTTGTGAGGAAAACAGGGTTTTCTTCTGGAGGCAACCGCAGACTACATCTTGTGTCTTGGATCATATATGTTTTGATGTTACAGTTAAAGGCTCTCAGTCTGCTTCAGTTTAGCATTCACCAAAACTATGTGCTTTAGAGAGTCCCTATTTATTTTGTTCTCATGCTCCTAATCGTGAAGAATTTAGTTTCTTTGACTCTGCAAATCTGAGAAACAAACATAGCGTAATGCATGTTGAAGGACGAAATGTTTGAAATCTGTTGAGGACATCCATGTCTTCAGAAATTACATGTTCTGAATGAAATCTTCTCTTTTGCAGTGGAGGCGAGATGTTGCTTTTGCTGGGTTTGACGTTCCAATACAGATGGATGTTTCTGCTGACAAGATGATTTTTGGGGTCTCTGGGATTGACCCTCAAAGAAGAACTGAATTAATCAAGGTAAGAAGCAACATTATTTCTTCAGAAAATAGTCTTTTAAGTTTGTGAGCCCATATTGTTTTTTAAGTTTGTGAGCCCATATTGTTAATATGTATTTGCACGTACATTGCACCGACCCCCAACTCCTGTGTCAATATGACACGACATAGGTGCGGGTGTGAGATCTGGATCAGACACAACAGGATGTTATCAGACTTGGCAAGTCACGAATATAAGAAGATAGGAAATAAAGAGGACTAAGAGGCCTACATACTGTGATGTTCCTCGTTCTTCAAGTTGGTTGACTGGAAGCTTCTCGAAAACCAGATCGAAGAATAAGAGTAGACGAGACAGATCGAAGAAGAAGGCATGAGGTGGGATGTTTGCAATCTTCAGAGGTTGTGATCTGGAACGAAACTGAGAAGGTCGATCTCCGATGAGTTGCTGTGTGACACTGCGAGGTCGTAAAGATTTTTGCACTGTATGGTTTGTTCCCAAAGGAGATTGGTGTTGGTGTTGGACTTGGTCTACATATTGTCTTTGGGCTCTCTTTTTATTTTTACCACACATACAATTTTGTATCTAGGTTAATAGAATAAAGGGGTACTTGCCAGAAACAACTTATTAAGGGCTCAGTTTGAGTTAGTATATAAAGAGGAACTTGGGGCACTGGGCTAATTGCTCTAGGGTCATACGACAACTTAAAAGATATTTCGAAAAAGATCACTATTTGGGCTACTTGTGTGTTCCTAATATTTCATGTGAAATAACTATAGGCTCCAATTATAATGTTGGTTAAAAACCATATAAAAACTGAACAATGCAACGGATCCCCATACCCGTATCCAAGTAAGGACCCCTATCTTTGTATCCTCTACTTTTAGTTTGAGGTATCCGACCCTTAGATGAACACCTGCACCGGATTAATGCACCCGGGTCCTTGCAACATAGGTTTTTACATAGAAGGTTTTTTGGTTTGGTTTCCTCTCCATTACTTTTCGAACTTTGTGATTCATATATTCCAACCTGTAAGCCTAGGAAAGATGTCTGCTTCCAAGTTATTGTCTGCTTACTTGTTTTTTAGGTGTTAGATATTGATCTATCATGGAGAATGCATAAAGTATCTGATGGTCAAAGAAGACGTGTACAGATCTGTATGGGTCTCTTAAAGCCTTTCAAGGTATTTTAATGTTGCTTGGCTTTTATTCTATTTTCTTTTTGACCACTTCTCTTTCCCTCGTGATTTAATTTTGTGAATCTTCCTTAATTAGAGCAACATCTGCTTTCTTATAGGTACTTCTTCTTGACGAGATTACTGTTGACCTTGATGTGCTTGCAAGGGCTGACCTGCTGATGTTTCTTAGGAAGGAATGTGAAGAGCGAGGTGCTACAATTGTATATGCCACCCATATATTTGATGGTCTTGAGAGTTGGCCATCACACATCGTATATACTTTCTCCTTGTTCTGTCTGCATATTGTTGAGAATCAATATATCCAGTGAGTCTTTATGTCCTGTTTAAACTCAGAATTATGTCTGTTTTAGGTTTACGTGGCTCATGGAAAGTTGCAACAAGCAATGCCGATGGATAAAGTTAAGGAGATCAACAATATGTCACTGATGGTCAGTTTTTCCACTCTACAATAACAGAAATCAAATCTTGCAGTACCCATACAACTTTTGATGAATGTTGTTAGATAGGGTGTTTTCATAATGTTGTTTAACAATATGTATCCCCCTGAATAATGACTGGATTTCGATTGTGAATTCTCTCTCTCTCTCTCTCTATCGACATCAAAATTCTCTTTAATGTGTGTTGTTCAAGTAGTATTATGTTGTTTAGGGTGCTGATATAATTGTCTTTTGGGGCTTTGGTTTGCAGAGAACTGTAGAGCAATGGTTGAGAAAAGAGAGAGATGAGCAGAGGAAGAGAAGGAAAGAAAGAAAGGCAAATGGTCTTCCTGAATTTGAGAAGAAAGTTGAGGGCAGTTGTGTGGCTGGGGGTCCCGTCTCTGCTGCTGTCCGCACAACAAACAACGGTTGGGCTGCGGGAAGGCTGCACTCTACCATTGCTGGTGAAGAAAATTTCGTATTCAGCTCGAATAGAGTTCTGAGACAATGATTCAATTTTTGTCAGCCCAAGATAATCCTCCAACCGTGGAATGCTTTTGTGTTAGCAATTGGTAATGTCTTGCGTGATTGACACAATAATTCAGTTTATCATCCCAAAATAGCATTGTTGCTTTAATTAGCCCATGCACCTAAAGACTATTGTCTATGCCGAGGTGCTAATAGTGAGTGAGTGTGTAATTCATTGGAGTTTCTATTGTTTGTATTTTGTACCTCTGGGCATGAATGCCGAAGAATATGTCGTTTATGTTAGGACGAATATGATTGCTCATTTTCTTTGATTGCGAAAAATTTACGGTGAAAAGATAAAATGCGACATTTCACTTGTTTTACTCATTTTCTTGATTTTGAGTAAATTTTCCAAAGGTTAACCCAGTCTATGGCTACAGGATTTTTGACGTCAACGAAGGTTGAAATTTCTGTTAGGTTGAGCTGCTCCAGGATCTGCATTTTAAAACTTATCGGTTTGCTAGACCAATTAATCAACTGGACATAAAAATGGAACCCCGTGTACATATTATGCATACAAGCTCTTGGGATTAATCATCTTCTTGTTTCACCTTCATTTATGTGTTTGTGTTGATTTTGGTGTATCTGTAGACTTATTGTTCCTCCTATTTGGAGTTATTGTTCCTCCTATTCCTACAACAACACATCGATTTTTTATTCGGTATAACCTCGAAAACCTACATTTACAGGTCGTCCTTTTGCTTCTGGCTTCTCCCTTACATCGCGTATGTCTTGTCTTTTCTTTTTCATAACAATAAAACTGACCCAAAAATACAGATCAAAAATCACAATTCATCGTTATCAACCATAAAACGTATATCGTACTATTGTTAAAACTCGAGAAAGTAAAAGACCATATGCGAATGTCCCAACGTACAATTTTAACTTGTAGAAGTACTGCGTGGAACCCTAGGAATTTAATTTTCCTTAAACTTCCTCAACAAAACTTCCTGTTAGGAAAAACACAAATCATGTGTTTCATCAAGGAGTGAAACTTTATCATATAGTGGTGCCCCAAGAGCATCCAATTGAGAGGCGCCAAAGTTCTTCATGGTGGTTATCCGATGCCTAATCAATTTATCAATTTTTGGGCTGCTGAAGCTGCAGGAGAAAACAAAATGGTTGTAAATTACTAGAATTTTAACCATATCGATAAGTCCCGCGATTGGGTTATGGCCACCCTCTCACACGTAGTGTAAAGATTTGTATTTTGAAATTCATTAATAAATAAAAACTTGAGTAATTATTTCAAAATTTCGTGTGTTAAATTTTTAATTAGGTATTTAAAATTTATTTTGTGCATTTATACGAGTATCTTATATTTTATACATATATACTATATATGCATAATATATACACCTCTCATATATATATATTTCATCAAATACATATCACGTCCATCACTTTTATATTATATCACCTTTACATCATATCACAACCATTAGATCAACTTTTCATTTCTCTCATAACTTTTTCTCCTATTTCTTTTCCAAAACTTCTACCCACATCCTATCAAATCTTCTCCTTTCTTCTCCAAAAAAATTCTAATCTCATCTCATCAATCATTCTCCCTTAAACAAACTTCAAACTCTTCTTTCATCTCCCTCACCTATCTCATCTCTTCACACACACACGCACACACGCACGTCCTATACTTATATATGTAATGACCCGTGATTTTAAATAAATAGTCCGAGCAATTTTATTATTTTTATTTTTGCGTACAGAATTTTAGTTACATATGCGTACATGAAGATATTGTTTTGTTTTATATATGCTGTAATTATATGTTATGTGTGTAGATAATATTATACTTTTTATTTTATTAATCTTATTAAGATATTATATAATATAGTAAACTTTTGATACATGTTTAATTAGTTTATATATACACACACACATACACACACATATACATTTATCTTTACCTCTCTCTATCCTCCCTCTCGGATTCTCTCTCTCTCTCAGGTATCACTTCCTCCCATCACCCAATCACCTCCCCCCGCCTCCCATCACCGCCTCACCCCCTTGTCACCTACAACGTCCCTTACACCTGCTACAACCCCTCGCCTACCACCATCATCTATGGCTACTTCAACCTTGACCATTGATTTTTTGGAAATCTTTTAGTTGTTGATCTTGTCTCCTCCCTTGGCCTATAAAAAGGTAGCCCTCCTCTTCTCTAAACTCACCCAACAATCCTCTGAGAGCTGGATCAAGGAGAAGAGAAGGAAAGGAGAGGAAGAAGAAGTGGGAGGAAGAAAATTTGCCAAACTGTGTCGACAACCAAAATCCATCTGAATCTTCACCAAACTTCAAACAAATCATAAGTTCCTTATCCTTGATCACTTTAGAGTGTTTTGGTGTAGTAGAGGTTTAACGGTGCGTCACCGAAGGAGAAACAACCATTTACAAAGACTACCGAACTTTTTCCAGGTCCGATCGCCAAGCTAGATGTCACGCTGGTTGCCAAGTCAGACGACTGGATCCACGACCGGATGGACTTTTGGATAAAATTTTGACTGAAATTAAATTAATTTGTAATATATTCGATTTTACCTAATATTTCTATTATTTACGTATTGTACCATATTAATATTAAATTATAATTTAAGAGTTTATTTTATTATTATTGTTATTATAATTAAATTACCCCTAGTTTATATAAGAATTAAACTATTATTATTATCAATTAAATTAATTTTACGAAAATCTATGTTATCATTCTTTTTGAAAAATTATATTATAATTTTAGCTTGCACAAAAATATACTTGTCTTGTATTATATTATTAAACAACTTTTCAATAAATTAAATAAATATTTATTTGTTACATATATTAGTTTTTTTGTTATGTAATTACATTTCAATACCAGTGTCTTGATTATATGAGCTTGATATGATAAGATATTAGTTAAATGATATCCTGAATTCACTCTGATCATTTAGACCTTAACTTAAACAAAATATGTACATTTTATAAATAAAGATACGATATGTCACGCCCTCGATTTTAAATAATAAAAACATTCACATTTTAAATAAAATCTGCCAATAAAAAAATATACTTCCAAACCATTCTTTTCAGAATCCAAATCAGTTCATACATTTCAAGTATTACAACCCCAAAAGGGGCACCCCCGGCCCGATAACCAAAATAACATGTTCAAGTGTTACAAATATTTTGGATTTGAGTACAAAATTTCACAAAAGAGAAGTTACTTTACATCTTTCAAAGAAAATATGTCTAAAGAAGATGTATAACTTTTATCATGCCATTCCTTCAAAACATGCATCTATGCACATCTAAATCATGTCTCCGAACCCGTACCTGAAAGAATGAAAATGTGAGCTACAAAACCCAGTAGAGAGGTCTATACCAATATTATATGGATATGCGATGATTTGGCATGTTCATGTACAATTCACAATAACACGCATATGACAATTAATCCACAAATCTTTAGTTACGATCACAAAATTTAGGATATAAACAACACGTCAACTTGACGAATTAACTCATACTTCTCTTATCCATTCAATTGTCATATTTCAACTAGCACATCACCCAATGGTGGCTAGGACTAGCTCGTCTCCCGTCGGAGGCTAGGACTAGCACATCTCCTGTCCGAGGTTAGGTGTCACATAACTAGCACATTTTCCGTCGGAGGCTAAATTTCATCAAATTAGCACATCTCCCTTCGGAGGCTAGACGTCATCAACTAGCACATCTCCCGTTGGAGGCTAGAAAATGCATCGTGTCAATGCAAGGCAACTACCACAACAATAATCTCTATGTCACATTCATCAAACCAAAACGGTAATGTATATACGCATAATCGTCAAACGGAAACCCGAAACCACGTATTTATCATCTATTTATGGCCGAGGATAGGTGCAAACATAGCCCTAAGAAGCCAACCATTCACTTATTTAACAAAAACTTTCATTAAGAAAAGTGCCCAGAATTACCGGTAATCCATGCGCTATTACCGGTAATAGACTGTCATTACCGGTAATAGACTGCACTATCTGAAACTGCCTAAATATGTTTTACACAGTATTACCGGTGATAGGTATCCTATTACCGGTAATAGGATGCACTGCCAGAAACTGTCTAAGTATATTAACACTGTATTACCGGTAATAGGTATCCTATTACCAGTAATAGGATGCACTGACCCCAAAACGGGATTTCTGCAGAATTTTTCAAACTTCCATTTTTCAAGTTCTAACTAACACCCAACCTCATACATCACAAAAAACAAGTCATATACACATAATAGAGGTAAGAAATCCCTACCTAGAGCGTCGGATCAAAAAATGTGAGCTTCCCAAGCAAGCTTTAACCTCCAATGGTGGATGAACTTGGGTAAACCCTCTCCAAGCAAAATAAACACGAGCAACCACCAAATGCTCACCAACAACGAGGGAGATAT
>JABCMJ010015959.1:0-10144 GCA_014822125.1 Arbutus unedo
CACTCAGGTCAATACCTACTTCACCTTATCTAGATCATTCGCAACATGGCTTCACCATGCCCAGTTACCCCAAATTTAGCCGCTTCTCCTTATCGGCTCAAGGACGTGCAAGACACTGGTCGCCACTCCCTCAGGCCCAGAGCTACCATCACATATGAGAAAAATGTGCTAGTAAGACGATATATCTTATTTGGCCACTTTCGTGTGTCATGCCAGTGTAGATTATTGAAACTGAATGGAACGTATGGGAACCTTTTTCCTAGTTCCCTTGGAAAATTGTGCTAATAAGTGATATAGCTTGTCTAGCCACAATTGGATGCGGACATGAGTCGTGAGAAGTGGACCTATAATGGGTCATGAGAACTGCTAAATTAAGAAGTAACATTTTCACTTGATGATTGACGTTATACAAATTAGATATGGCATTATGATGAATGTTAATTGCCATGAGATACATTAAAATACGTTGACGTTGAGATGACATGTAGTGATGGGCTATTCATATGTCTCCATTGTTTATTTCCTGTACATACCAAAGTGTTTGTTGCCTTTGTGATTCAATTATTAACTTTTCACTAACTGTTGGAACCATGTAGAACTCTATGACATATTGTGAATGAAGGTTATATGATGCGTCATGATGGAACATAGACTGTCATCTTGATATGATGTAAAATGAAATGATAGATTTTGTATGAGGGGAGTCATAGAATATATGATCTATGTTGTGTAAATAGAACTAGGTAGTGGTTATGTGACACATGACAAGTGTGGACACCAGCGTGATATGAGATGACTGTTACGAGACACGTGACGTATGTGAATACTGAACTAGATTCTCTCTCGGGGATTCTAAGAATGTGACGTGAAAATACACTAAATTCCTCCAGGTATGCCAGGAGTGTACTAGATCCCTTATAGACGTGCTATGAGTGATATGGACTGGTCCCATTTGGGAGAATGTCTAGTGTGAAAATCGGACATTTAATGAGAAAGTGGACATACATTTATGAGTGGATAAAGTGTGAAAATAAATGATGTTGATAGCCTCCTATGGAGCGTGTTAGGAAATGAGGTGGTGTACTGTCTCCTCCAGGAGAGTGTCAGGAATAACGATGTTATGGTTAGCCATCTTTAGGTGATGTACTACGGATGACTAACAAGTCACGAAGATGAGGATATAAAAATACGTGTGAGTTGGATATTGGTTGAAGGGTCCATCTAAAGATCAATTGGTGTCATAGTAGTGTAAATACAGATTTCTGAACTATTTGGGTAATCTTATTAGATTGAGACTTAAACATTTGAGGTAAGGAAAAACACATTGACTATATGTGGAGACATGAGATGTGTGGGACAACCTACCGAGTGAACGTACAGATAGAGGTACTGAGCCGACAGCAGATTGGTGATACATTGATGGGAAGTATGAATTATGAAATGGGAAATGAGTCGATAGAGAGTGACGATTTAAAGGAATGATGAATTTGTGCTGAGGTACAGGTAAGGGAATGATGAGTCTGTATTGTGGATTGGTCTATTGAATGATGAATCTGTATTGTGGAACGGTTGATGGATAACGAGTTGGAAACAAGAAAAGTAGTGAAATGAACTTGTGAACCTTGACACGTCTCGTTGTATTGGTTTAGCATCATGACTTACGTACATCATTATGACTTGTTTGTGTCACATATCATATCTATTCAAAAACATATTATTCTAGTGTAGACATTCCTACTGGGTTATATAGTTCACCCTATTATTTTACAGGTGTTGTTCCAGATGCTTTGGATGAAGCGCATGTGATGCGTGGTAGGATGTATGTTTCGAAGATTTGATAAGAGAGATCCAACATCTTGAAAATGACTTTTGAAAAGTGTAAGCTAACTTATTGTCGAATTATTTCTTGTGTTTGATAAGAAAAGTGAATGTTTAATTTTGATAATTTATTTTGATATATGTAATGTGCTGGGTATTTACCCACATTGATGTAACATACTTAAATGAGACTTTTCATGGTATCATGTACAATGAAACAATTTGGGACATTGGGATGATTAGTGAGCGTCATGTGGTTTTTTTATGATAAACGGTTATAGTTATATGTTGAAAATCGGGGGCATGACAAGAGAGCCATCGAAGCCATGCAAGGGTCAAGTGCTTACCTCTCTACTAACCCCTCAGACTTGTATGCCTTTCTAAACTTGCAATTACTAGTCATGTTTGAAATGTCGTGCTGTACCATGTTTGATGGAACCAGCGATCCAATGGCCCACCTACGACTTTATGCTGGAGCATTATGTGGGTATCCAAACCCAAAAAAGCTAATGATGCAGCTATTTCAACACAGCCTTGTAGGGCCCGCATCACAATGGTTCGCTAGGCGTGATGTCCGTCAATTCAGAACATGGTGGAGTTGTCATGTGCATTCATGAAACAATACAGACACAACTTAGGGTTGGCCATAGACCGACTTTTATGATAAGAATGGAGCAAGAACCCAAAGAATCTTTTCGAGCCTATGCATGTAGTTGGAAAAATCTGGCTACTTAAGTGGTGTCACCACTATCTGACTCAAGATATGTGTATTTATTCATCTAAACTTGCAAAGGGGTCTACTACGAGAAGTTCTGCACTTCAATAGGAATATCCTTCGGCGAAATGCTCTAGCAAGGAGACATAATTGAGGATGAAATCCAGATTGAGCAAATCATGATTTTTTACTCCCAAGACTAACAAAGCTCCCCAAGGAGCTGGGTGAACGACCAATAATGGTCATACCATTTCCTAGTAGGAATGGTTAATCTCACCAAAACACTACACTATCATTTCCCTTTCCAAAATAAAGGCAAAAAGAAAAAATAAAAAAAAATCACGTCTACCATATCATCCACCCTCATATCATCACTAACCCTTAGCCAACTCATCAAGGAGTATCTTAACTATGTCTTTCCACAAGAGTCACCGAGATTATGGCAGATTTTGCTGAATCAAGGAAAGATCACTTCACTTTCACATAAAGCGTCAAAGATGGGGTAGTCCATTTTAAAAAGGAGGATAGTATAACGGTTAATGACAGTCAAAATCATACTGAAGGATCCCAGTATCTCTAGAAGAGATTGTTTTAGAGCTCTCAAGTTTTGGTAGATTTGCTTGAGAAGAGTCTTTATTTATATTTTTTATGTTGCTTTTGTTATTTCAAAACTTTCAAAATGAAAATCTATTTCTTTCAAATATCATGAAAAATCGTGTAATGGTTATCCAACTTTAAGTAGATAAATAAAGATTGTGTTCTGACTTTCATATATGTTTCTCTGTCAAATTAGAAAAATTAATTTTTTTCGCAAAACTTACTATTTCAGGGACCTTAAAATTTGTCATTTCAATCCAAGTACAATAACAATCTTAAGCACCAGATAAGCATGACCTTGTCTTTAGACTACATTTCGAACTCATAGGGATTGAGTTTGGTCTGTACCAATAGTGAGATTCCCAAACAAGCGAGTGGGATAATGAAAAGAACCACATAAATGCCAAAGAAACATAAGCCATTTAAAAGAAACAATAATGGCTGAATAAACTTGGACAAATAGCATAAGGAGAAATTCACTTGACGGTCAGAAAACCACAAGGACATGTTTGCTTTGTCATAAAACATGCCACAATCAAAATCAGAAGAACCAAAAGTTTAGAAGTCTCTAACTCGAGTGGAGCTACCAACAAGAAGCAATTGCTTATACTGAGTATCAACAAGCATCAAATGATAGGGAGAATCACCATCCATTTTCAAAGATCTAGATAAAGGTAAAGCAGTCCTATACTCAAGATAACCAAAGAAGGTCGGAACAATCCCAAAGGAATAGCGTTCAAATTCATGATGCAAAAATCGAGAAAGAATTTGAAAGCTCAAGTGCAAATGTTGCTTATTCATGAGTCTACCTGTCAGTTACTCCAAAAAAGAAGCACAGAAGGGCTAGAGTTTGACTGTTGCATGACAATCAAAAGAATTATAGAACCTAATGTGTCCAGAAACTCATATTAATCGTGGATGATGCCTTAGTGCTCGAAAGTATTGTCGGGTTCATGCTGAGAACTAGAAGAAAGAGCAATCTACAAGCAGAACACTTGTTTCTATTTAATTTTAATTGAAATGCTTCTTTCCGAGTGGATATTTTGATAATTGAGCATTGAAGTTTCTTCTCTCTATTCTTTCATATGAATATTTTGAAAAACAAGAGGCACAAAAGATAACCCTACTGGCAAAAAAAAGAAGCCAAAAGCAGAAAACAAATACCATGTGATATTCCTTCTTCGTCTTTCTCACAAAATTTCTACAATGCTCGATGGATCGAAATGTGCAAGGAAAGCCTATTTCAATTGAAAATAGGTAACATTCCTTGAAGAAGAAGAAAAAAAGAAGAGTAAAAAGCCAGCAGCATAGTCAAAACCTAAAAGGGGACTGCGGCAAAATTGATAAAGTCCAGCATAGTCAAAACCTGAAAAGGGACTATAGCAAAAATAGATAATCAAGGCATAGTCAAATCCCAAAATGGGGCTGGAGCGCAAAAAATGAAAAACCCGACACCAGTGAAAACCCGAAAGGGCAATGGTGGCAAAAATGGCTCAAAGAGAATGAAAAATGACAAGAAGAAGCTGAAACCATTTGTCTGCACAAGTCAGCAAGATCGAAGTCTAAAACGCTGTCTGAGGCAGGTTCAGTTTAAGTTCCCATTAAGCTTAAACATTGGAAATCAGAGTCAAGCTATGTGATGCGCTTGTGCTAAGATTATGGAGCTGCATGAATTGAAAGAAGCAATGCCCAATGAGCTGTTATTTGATGTTCAATAATTATTTTTGAAAATCTACTAGCAAGTAAGTACAATTTCAAAACAAATATGTTTATAGTAAAGAGGCATATTGTTCATAGGACACTTCTTTTGTATACATGTTAATCTCGAAAAGAGACAAAAGTGGTCTAACCATGCAGGATACATGTGTTGAAACATACAGATGTTCAAGAGAAAGAAAAAAATAACACTCTGCAATAGAAAATCAGACTCGCTTAGCTACAGTCACTATTCTTGTGATGTTATTCAGAAGTGGCTCAAAAGGGATCCAAAGTCCTGACCCCACGATAAGAGCTTACAAATTTTCCAAACAACAAGACCTAAACGGTCCAACTGAAAACGCGTTCCCATTGTTCAGCCGACAAGGCGACATTCCGGAAGTTAACAAAAAGATGGCATGCAATTATAATTTATGCAAAAGCAAAATGGCAAAGAGTTAGGACGAATTTTCCATGTGAAAAGAGACGTGGAAGATAGCATGGAAAGTCTTGGAATCAAATTTCAAAAGACACCACTCAAGTTTTAAAACAAAACCTTAGAATTGAATTGCCAAGAATTTTCAAATTTTGGCTTAGAATCAAATTTCTAAGTCTCTCAGACCTTGAAATCAAATTCTAAAGGATTTTTATCAAAATCTTGGAGTCGTAATCTCCACAATACTTTTTAATTCTTGGCTTAGAGTTGTAATTTCTAAGTCTCTCACCAAAATCTTGGAATCGAATTTTCAAGGGTTTCGAACAAAATTTTAGAATTAAATTGTCAAGAATTTTCACATTTTTCGACTAAGAATCAAATTTCCAAGTTTCTTTCAAAACCTCGATGTCATATCTTCAAGTACTTTTCAATTCCTGGCTTAAAGCCGTAATCTCTGAGTCTCTTTCAAAACCTTAAGATCGTAATCTTCAAGGACTTTTCTATTCCTAGCTTAAAGTCATAATCTCAAAGCCTTTTTCAAAAGCCTTGAGGTCATAATCTTCGAAAATTTTCAAATCCATCTTGCAAGTCGTAATCTTTAAATCTTTCACAAATCTTGAAGTCGTAATCTTCAAGTAGCTTCAAAGTTTTTAGTTTGAAGTTATAATCTTCAAGGCCTCTTTCTCAAAACCTTCAAGTTTGATCTTCAAGGAATTTCAAAGTTTCAACTTGGAGTCGTAATTTTTAAATTTTCTCAAAAATTTTGAGTCAAATCTTCAAAGAGTTTCAAAATTTTCAGCTCAGAGTCATAATCTTTAAGTCTCAGTTCAAAGTCTTGAAGTCGTAATCTTCAAGAATTTTCAAAGTTTCCCAGCTTAGAGTCGCAATCTTTAAGCATTTCAAAAGTCTTGGAGTCTTATCTCCGATGGTTTTTCAAACTTTTTACTTAGAGGTGCAATCTTTGAGCATTTCAAAAATCTTGGAGTCATATCTCCTAGGGCTTTTCAAATTTTTGACTTAGAGTCGTAATCTTTGAGTCTATAAAAAAACTTTGAAGTTGTAATCTTCAAGAATTTTTATAATTTTTATAATTTTTATAATTTCTTGGTTCGAAGTTGTACCTCTCTTAAACCTTAAAGTCATATCTTCAATTTTCATAGAAACCATGAAATCGAATTTTCAAGGGTTTTCCTCATACAAACATTGAAATCGAATTTTCAAGAGACTTTATCATGCAAGTCTTGAGATTGTATTTCTCAAGAATTTTAGACATTTCCCATGGACTCACATGCTCCAGGAAACCTTTACATTTTTAATATTTTCCTTGCAACTCGTATGTTCCAGGAAACCATTATATTTTGAATATTTTCTATGGACTCGCATGTTCCATGAAGTCTTTACATTTTCAGTATCTCCCATGGAGTCATATGTTCCAGGGAATCCTTACATCTTCAGCATTTTCTATGTTACTTAGGTTTCCAAAGTCAAATTTTCAAAAATCTTACTCTTAGAAACCTTGAAATTAGATTTCCATTGATTTTTCGGTCTTATCACCATTTTGAAATTGAATTTCATGATTCACATGTTACAAGCCTTAGAATCAAATTTTCAAGAACTTGTTATAAACAATTCTTGATTTGCAACTGTTCTTTCGAAATTGAATTTTTAGAAATAGTTTTGTTCTAGTAGTTTCAAAGTTTTCAATAAATAACCTAAGCCATCATTTTTAGGGCAGAGTTTCCTCGAATGATGTAAGGGACATGGCAATGGAATTCACCGTATTGAAGAACTCAAAAAAATGCATAGAGAAGACAGACACATCAGTCATTGGGCTCTCAAATTTCAAGACAAGCCAGATGATGTGTTGGATAGTCAGGGCGGAACCGTTGTCAAAGGCAGTTTCAGAATAGAGCAATACGATCTAATTTTCAATTGTGGAGAGACAAAATTTCGTATCTTATATTCTTTGTCTATCTTTTACTTCGCCAAGAGTAGACAAAGAGGGGCAGCTATTGACATCATATTTTGCCCCACTGCTCAAACTATCATGAAATATTCTATCAGAATGAGCTCAGGATAAGATTAGGTGCAGAATGACCATTTTGCCCCAAGACGGACCAAAGACACATGGAATAACCTAAAGACCAAAGAACTTCACCGAATAAAATTTCAACCACTGAGCAGGCCTATTGAACATGATTTGGATGATACTTGGGGAGCCTCAAAGAATTCAGCGAAGTTTGAGTGCAAATGACCATTTTGCCCCTGGATGAACAGTTCATTAGGAACGAACTTCAAAT
Source organism: Arbutus unedo (assembly GCA_014822125.1). Lineage (NCBI taxonomy): Eukaryota > Viridiplantae > Streptophyta > Magnoliopsida > Ericales > Ericaceae > Arbutus > Arbutus unedo. Next base: position 7,562 of record JABCMJ010015959.1, read on the forward strand.
ATCAATGCAGTCAACCTAGGATTCCTCTAGAATGTGTAGACGGATATTGATGTAATTCAAGATTCAATCGAATTGTGCTAGTGGGCTTGAAAACAATTTGAATGTAAAAAGACAATTTTACCCTTCTAAGTCAAACGAGATACAAGAGAGCATGTAAATTAAGTTAGGGCAACTTTACCACCCCAATTTTTATGAAGAATATTAATATAATGCCATTGAAATGCATTAGAGGTCAATTGAATGTTCCAAGAACAAACCTAAAGAAATTCGATAAATCGACAGATAAATGGCTACTTTGTCTCTGCACAGACAAGAGCTCAGGAGCACTATTCCAGAGAGAACTTCATCAAATCATGCAAATCTCATATTATTTACTAGTATGATGGTACAAGTCCATTGACAGTGACTAAGACAAAAACAGACGATGCTGATAATTTTTGATTGTTTAGAACGAGGTCTCGAGAGCATGATTTCTAAGCCAATTACTTCAAACTTCGAGAAGAACATATTATTGAGTAGTGAATCAATACGAGTTCAACGGTTGTATACAAGATTTAATCTGAGATCGGTAAGTTAAAAAGTCATGTTTTAAAGCATTTAGGGACCTACCAGCGACATATCGATGGCAGTCCAGAGGCACGATTTATGAGGTCAAATTTTTAAATTTTGAGAGGCACATATTATTGATCCTCACAACAGTACGAGTTCAAGATTATATCCGGAGTTCGATCTGAGTTCGTTTGGAGTTCTAGGGCTAGAAAATAGTATTTTGGAGCACATTTAAAGCACACAAGGGTATTTTGGTCATTTTGCACCATCCAGGCGCAAGTAAGGCTCAAATGGAGGACATGTGATGCATATGAGGGGCAAAAGTGGGTTGGATGATGTAATTTAGGCTTGGTTTGGTCAAATAAGAATAATTTCAAAATGGCAGATGCTTAATACTAAGGTTTTGATATGATTGGTTGCTTGTTTCTATAAATATGGGATTTGACCTATGGTTCATGAATCAGAATTTTACAACCTGAAGTCGGCCTAATTTTCCCAAAAAAATTCTCGAACTGAGAAAATCAACAGCGTAGTACAGAACCCCGAGAGGAAAATTGAAGCAAAGGCCTTCGTTTTTCTGCTTCAGTTTCTTCTTCTTTTCTAACTTCCATACTATTTCCAGGGGATAGAAATCCCAATAATCTTTTAAGTGTTCTTCATCCGAGTTGTTCTCAACTTTTTAACTACGAGTTCTCGATATTAGAACGATATTAGGGTTAGGATCCTTTAGTTATGATTTTCATCCAAATACAAGCAGAAACTCTGTCTATTTTCTTTTCAATTATTAGAAATATCCGAACATACTTATGCTTTAGCATAGCTTGGGGTATCATTTGAATTTAATCTCCATTGCTATACTAGGTTATGATTTAGCCTAGTCTTTCGTGTTTCTTTCGTACTTTTGTAATCGACGAATTCTAATATTAATACAAGGTAGTGCTGCAACGGCCGTTGTATTCAATTTTTACTCTCTTTATTTAATTTTGTTTATCTTTCTTTTTGATGTAAATATCACACCTGAAAAAGTCGGCACTCGCATCTGTAGTCTACATTTCTAGAAATTATAATCCATTTCTAGAGATTTTTAGTCTGCGCCTCTAGAATGTCAAGATGTCGTCTTTCTGAGGTCAAAATTGCAATAGTCAAAGTTGGCATAAAGCAGGTGCACTTTTCGCGATTTTTACGTAGCAAGATTTGTATGCCGAGGACTCTAGGATAAAATTGGTATGTTGCACGATTCTAAATTGCTTTACCAATTCTACCATGCTTGTCTTTTAGTCCTCGTTATACAAATTTTCTCAGAAACGATATTCACATTGGCGGCATGCCATTACTGGCACCGGTCACCTTTAACTCCTAACTTTTCCATTTTTTTGTTTTGCGTAACTCTTCTATTATTCTGTGTCATATTTCTTTTCCCATCTCTCCAAAACAGTTACTACTATTTTTCTTTTTATTCCATGTAAAATTAATAAAGGTAAAATTTTGTTACTTCATAACTAAGTAATATGAATAGTGATCGTTAGTTCACGCTGACACGCTGTCTATATCACCTAGCTAAAAAACTTGATAATTTTGAAATTTTGTAAACACACACACGAGTGACATAGGTAGCTAGTGTTTTGGAATGAAAATTCAATAGGTAATACATGTTATCTTTTCACGATAGATTATCATAATCGAAGTGACATTTGCTATATTTTGCAATTTGGACCACCAGTGAATTGAATAGCCACTGGGATGAAGGATTGCAGATAAAAATGAATTCAAACATATTCTATAATTTGGACCCTCAATGAATCGAGTAGCTGCCGGGATGAAGGATTGCGAATAAAAATGAATTCAAGAATATTTTGTAATTTGGACCATGAGTGAACCGAATAGCCGATGGGATGAAAGATTGCAGATAAAAATAAATTTAAGCAAATATGTTTCCTGCCTAAAAATTGAGAAATATAAATAGCCATTGTGCTATCCATTGTTGATACCACATTTTGTCCCACCGCTCAAATATTTTCCAATACAGGATGCTTG
>JABCMJ010015960.1:0-13844 GCA_014822125.1 Arbutus unedo
AAAATCCCTACCTCAAAGAGAAAATCTAAGTTTTGAACTCAAGGGGTGAAGGCTTAGCTTTAATGGTGAAATGTGGCTCAACCAAGCCCTCTCCAAGCAAGAACCCTCCTCAAAGTGCTTGAAATCAAAAGAGAAAGAATGATTCTTGAAGAAATTTGAGAGATTTGGAGGTCAAATTTTCATAAATATTTACATAAATAGAATGAGATATAAAAGAAAACATGGTATAGATAAGAGTATAAGATATAAATAGGATAGTAGTTGGATAATTTTATCCCCTTTCAAGAGAAATAAAATAATTAGTAGATATTATTTGTGAAGTACAAAAATGTAAACAAAATTCTGAATAGTCATATTCATGGTGATAACAAGGAATGCCCCACGATAAAATTCAAACCGTCTGAATTGATAGATATTGAAATAAAATCAGAATATTCAATTTTATTTATAATTAACATACTATCTTTTTTGTTTGTTTTTTTAATTTTTTTGAATAAAATGCACCAACCTCCGCCAAGATTTCTAACAATTACAGAAATCTCCCTTGTAGTTCTAAAAAATACATTCACCTTTTCTGTTTTTGAAAGTACTGCATTATTTTCCCCTATCGACTGAATTTTCTTTTAAAGGTATTTTGCATATCTTCTCACCTAACCAAAGAGTAAGGTATGTAATTTATTTGAGTATAGTTAATTTTTTTTGTACAAATGTATTAGTTTATTATTTATTTATTTATAAATGTAGTTTTTTTCAGTTACAGACATGTTATCTAATATCAGAAGTGTCTTTATGGATCGGAACAGAATGTATCAAATTTTAATTAAGACTAATCATGTCAATTTTGCCCCATTTTTCGTCTTTAATATTATTTAAACTTTTAAACACAATTTTATACTTTTTAGTTTCGTTTTGTTAAGGCGAACCATAATCTATAAAAATTAAGACAAAACTGACAAATTAACTTTTTGTAAAAATCAGAGCAACTTTATGATGACAAACAAATCATCAAAAACTCATTACAACTTTCAGCAAAATAATGTCAAAAAAAAAGTTTTGAAACATAAATTTACCAGTTACAGTGAGTTAAGACTATCAATTATAAAAATCCGTTCAATTTTCATATAAAAAAATAAAGTACTTCCGTATATAATATTTTAAATTTCTGTACACCAATTTAAATAACCAATGATTGAAAAAAAAGAACGCAACAACGCAAAACTCTCTCGTTCCTAATTTGGTCTAACTCGATTATTTATAATTAAATTTTGTCTCTATTCAAATTTTTTTCGTATTTGTTATTTTAATCTCAATTTTTTTTGTAAATTATTAATCTGTCTCGATGAAACGAATCTAAAAAGTATAAAATTATGTCCAAAAACTAAAAAATAATTACTAAAGATGACGAATAAATACAAAAAAACTCTTTTGAATTATTTTTATCTTTTCTGAACTTTTTTCAAATTTGGTCCATTATTTATAATTTTTTTGAAAGCTCTCGTCGAGACGAACTAATAATCCACAAAAAGTTGACGAAAACAAAAAAATGCAAAATTTTTTTAAATAAGGACAGAACAATAATCAAATAATCAAATCAGATCAAACCTAGCCTAAGTTTGTTCTTTCCCTCTATCTCTCTCTCCCTATCAGAGTTTTCTGGTCTTTTATTCTTCTCTCTCTCTGAAATCAGACCCATCAATGGAAAACTCTCCCAAATTCCAAGAAAACCAAAACCCATCTCCGATCCCATCTTAATGTTCCAAATGCATCTGTACAAATTGGAGAGATTTATCACTGAGGAAAAAACAAATACAAAATCCAGAGAATAAATTCAGCAGCTTCATTTTTACCATTACGCCTCTAAATCCCTTCAGAAACCCCGAGTCCCACAACCTTCCACCATGACGAAACCATGAAAAGCATCAACTGGGCATCCAAATAAATTACAAACGGGGTTCATAGATTTGATAATCTTATTCCATGTGAAGAGATTTATTTTGTCCATATATTGCACAAAAATATGATACGAAACAACAAGAAAACGCAAGGAGAACAAGCAACGATAGCAAAGTTATTGCCTCACATTATACAACAGTTCTGTTGAGATTCAAGCATCTCCGGGGATCTGCACAGGAGGAACGAAGGAATATCGTCACTGCTCTTTTGTAAAATTCACCTTACTTGATAGCCAAACATTTCAAAAGCAATGCGATGTCAAACGCATGATAATGAACAACCTAATCTTCTCGAACCGATTACAAATCTACGATGCACTAGCCATAGGATTAGTCATGGCATGCAGTGAAAATATTGTCAGCTCAATTGGACTGTATGTCAATCTTTGAGTATCTTCAATTTGATTTAAAAATGTACTAGAGCCCAAATGCTTGTATTCTGTTGCTTTATAGCTTTGTTTTCTCTACTGTTTTCTCTGTTTTGCTAGCTCGTTCCGTTTATCAGATTTCTGTTCCAGGGGAATACCCTAGGTATTCCTTGTATTCGGTTTGTTTTCAATAAATTCTAGCTCACCAATATGACGCACGAGTTCTCTCCTAAGACAAAAAAATGAATTTCACAGCAATTTTTGTAAGCTTGTAGGGTATTCTACCATGTGGTATCCCACTTAAGTGTGATAGTTCATAGAGTGCCACCCTTAAGTTTGTTTTACCCAACAAGCTGGGGGCAAAATTACTAATACGTGATGGGTGCCACATGGCAATGCCAGAGTATCCCTTCGACACCAGAAATTTAACTTGACCAATCTCTCTCTCTCTCTCTCTCTCTCTCTCGCGCGCGCGACAATGAAGATTGCGTAAATGTCAAAATCACGAGATAAGTTTCAGAATAGATGCATGCTGTCGAGTTATTTTGAATATGCATGAACAATTTAGATTGCAAAGAGTAAAAGAATCGGATACTTACAATTGGCCAAGACTTGACAAATCAAAGTCAGGAGCAAGTTCTTGCACAATATCATTAGGCGGTTGGCCACATTCTTGCATTTTCTGCATGAGTTCAACAATCTTGCTGAAGTTGCCCGGCTCAGTTTCATAAACTAGAATCAGATCCTTTATAAACTCATATTGATGGGAATAACGCTCATATTCTTCTTTGCTTAATTTCGACTGATGCTCTTCCAACCATTTTGGATATCTTTCTGCAATTTCTTTCATAGGCTCGTGAAGAATTTCTTTTGACAGAAGTTGTTGCATCATGGTCTCCACAATGGACTCCATGTCCTACGCAAGGGGAAAAGATAACAACTAACCTTTATAAATAGTGCATATTTGGTATCAAAAGACAAGGGTATGGAAACTAGGAAGCACATGACAGCAAATAATAACTGATTGTAAAACCAACAAGACAAAGGTGTTGTCATTTCACATTGTAAGATAAGTGCTATAGCATATGTATCTTGGAAATATAGAAATTGTTAAAATGTCCGCCTACTTTTATGGTCACGGATGTCTCGACGACTGTTTTCCTATTTTAAGTTTACAAGCACTGAAAAACCCCATCTTCATGGGCTCTCCTCTGGCAGCGTGGCACATACATGATATGAGTTACACAGAGGTAGGTCGTCTGCTGCTTATGGGTACAAATCCACAACTACTGCAAAAGCAACAATTACTTCCCAAAAAAATGTGAGGCACATAAAATTGGAGAACCATGTGAAAAAACTAACCCAACTTCCAACCTACAGTTAACCCTATAAATAATCAACCAAAGTGACACTTATCGAAGGAACCCCAAAAAAAGAAGCAACCAAACTAGCAATTATGGAATCTTGTTGCAACATTTCACATCCACAAATCCTACACAAAAGGTCACCGGGCTCCAAATGATGACAGCTATCCTACCACTAGTTAAAAGAAGTGGGAAGCACCATGTGGCGGCAGCACAAATATATAAAGATCTTAGGCTGGGACCGTCTAGATAAGCTTTTGTGTGGGCGCGCGCGCATATTTATAGGTATGTATAATTCTGCAAATACTATAGACACTATTTTAGTCTTGGTGTATATTCCAATCAGTAATTCCTGCGAACATTTCTTTTTTCTGTAAATAAATGTAAGTAAATATCACATCTATACCAAACACCTTCGCAAATATGAGTTGGTGCTTTTGTAGTATCTTATGATTGCTTCATATGTTCTCTTACTTGGTAGCCATTCTCTTGTTTCTTTTGGGATTCACATGCTCAAGAGGTCCAATGCTAGGTGGAAGCGCAATTCTTTCTCAATGGGAGCTCAGTTCCTAAAACCTCGTGACTTAAGAGCGCGGGAGTAATGTTCTGGAGTGGATACGTCGATAGGAGGACCTGCTACTAAGATCCCACAACTGGACTGTCTATATCATTACCATCAACTACAACAAGCATCTTGCAAATTTTTTTTTTCAGTTAAGTGATGACTTCAATTCCATCCCTGGCCTGCAGGTAAGTGCCATTGCCATATTTTTTGTGTTGAGAACTGTGTTGCACTTTGACACATGAAATAAAATACCCAGAAAGTCCTTCACAAGAAAATAGAAAGAGTCCTTTTCCACATATATGCCCAAGTTTCGCCTGCTAGCTACCTTCCACTCCACAAACTCCCAAGCGCCTTGGCCAAAATAGAGAAGCTCACCCTAAGGATTGGATTACGTTCTCCAAAACGCTCTTCAACAAGGCTTTCAACATGTGTATAATGAAATTTTTTCCAATGGCTTTTTTCAAGTAAACCACTACTATGTTTCTATTATGTACTAAATTTATCAGAGAACGTTAAAAAATCCCTATGAAATGAACTATTAATCGATATGCAAATGCTTTAACTATAAACACCATCATGATTCCAGATTCACAGCGGAAAACGCAAGGTAGAATTACATTTCAAAGTGAGTTCACAACTTTAGTGTCACTAAGGATGTAGAACATATCGTAGAGAAGTGTAAAATCCAAAACTAAGCAAAACCCTAAATCCCATCTTCAGAAAGTAAAGCAACATACCTGTGAACCAGCAAGCTCCTCAAACTGCTTTGCCCAATCCTCCATCATTGCATCCTTCTCGATGTCCTCTGCACCAGGTTTGGAACCTGTCATTGACTCCAAACCCTTGACAGCCTCCCTAGTCTGCTCTTGTAGCTTATCAAGCGCCTCCGCCACATGCGAGTCCTTTGAAACCTTTTGCTTGCCCTTTTTCTTACTTCTCAAGTCAGGCAAACCCATCCCTAATCCTTGGACATCACTAGGCAAAGAAGAACTCTCTTGGTTCTTCGCTTCGCCATCTCCACTCCTGTCACCAAGTTTATGTCTTTCCTTCACAGCCAGTAATCAAATCCCAAAACTTCGAATAAATCTAGTGGTCTTTGCATGCACACACATTAGCATTTTTTACTTATACACACATACAGAGATGCACATCCGCGAGCGTGCACATGCACACGTACACACATATAGCCGCACGTGCGCACAGAGAGAGAGAGAGAGAGAGAGAGAGAGAGAGAGAGAGAGACCTCTGAGCAACAGAACTAAGATTGAGATTTTGGAAATCGTCCAAAGCACCTGAAATGATTCAATAGATCAAAGCTTAAGTTGATAAATAAATGCATACATGTACACTACTAAAATTGCAGGTGACATACCAACTAGAAAACTACTCAACGATACCTATTAGAGGGTTTATGACGAAATAAGTAATCTACTCAGTTCCAATTCACAAGAGAAATTTACGCTTTCAAAAAATTCCACTCTGAAGTCAAGCAATCGGTTGATGGAGTCACTGGTTCACAAGACTCAAAAGGTTTTCTTCCTCAGTTAGTTGAAATTCATTTTTTATCGATCGTTTCTTGAAATTCTCCATTTTCTTTTTCCATTTCCCGCACAATTATCGTTTAAAAAGCAACATGGCAAACTATATGCCTGCCAAAAGAAAAAGGAAACTATGTATGCTCGATGCAACTTGGAGACGCATGTAAATGCCCGATGATTATTGCAAGTGTGAAACTAAAATCATGGATCATAAGAGGACAAAGCAGAAATATTAACACCAATAACAACTTGAATATAAAATGCTACTTTACTAAGCTTATCAAAAACCAAGTGCAAGTACCCAATAAGTATCCCCCCGTGTCCTTATCGTGTCAGCCTCGCAAATGGTCCACGCATCAAATGGGAGCCCACATGCATGTGCATTGAGTGTATAAAAGTTGATAGACTCAAGAATTCACCAAATCCATCAAGGGGCTTACCACCTATGTAACACGGATATAGACATGGGAAAAAGCAATTCTCAACATATTGGGACACAGACACGGGATTTTTTTAAAAAAATTATAGTTATGCATACATATATTCTAACCACTAAGTATTTTCGGTTGGTCTTCGATAGATTGCGTTATCAAGCCGATGGTATTTGTCTATATACAAAAATGTATTCCACTTTTCGGCCAATACTTTGTAAATTATAAATATCTACAACGGAAAAAACTATTAAAAATTACAAAAGCCACCCCCGCCTTGTCCCCGTAAGTGTCCCTGCCATAGCACCCGATGTCCCCGACTTGTCCTCAACGTCTCCCCAAATAAAATTATTAAAATCTAACAAACACACCATGTAGCATGTCCCATATGTGTTTTTGTGTGTCTCCAAGTGTCCAACATGGATAACGCAACCTCCTAGGAGCTATGCTCCATAGCCTACCGCATATACAGCAAGAGGCAATCCGGCGAAGGCATACTGCAGCAAAGAGCCTATGCTCAGAGGCAGGGACTAGACACACCAACCTATACCATGGGAGTCTGAGGTTGTGGCTGGGAGCATGTTCTTGTGGCCCTGCGGCACAACTACCTCAAGCCAGTTCACTGAGAGACATATCAGCACAATTTAGGCTCTTGTATGGAATCTTGAATTCAAGGCATATCCTAACGGATTGATACACTCCACAATACAAATGTCCTAGATCCAAATACACTGGATATGGGTTCAACTCTTGCAATAATCGTCTATAAGAGGCCCGTACTGCCCTTACACGACCTCTTATCTCTAAACCTGGTATTTGATCCATGTTACTGCCTGTGTCTACTGAACTGCTAACCACTCTTCCCTGGCATACTACCGAACTCCCCTTGCTGACATGTGTACTTTTGTCCACTAATTTCCTATACAAAGACAGCCTAGTAATCGTTCCAATGTCAACTTAGTTGGTCTGCATAATGATTAGAAGAATCTATTTTCATAAAAGTGTGCATAAATACATTTAGTGCATTATTTGTTTCCTCCTTTATTTGCTAAGAAGGGCGTTACGTAAGCACAAGCCAAACTAAAATCGTGAAGGGTTAAGAGAAAGAACCTTAACTTTGCTTCTCACATCCTCAAACGAACTTTTGTTGTTGGTCATCATATAAAATTCAATTCGATGGCACCAGATGACTGTCAAATATGTTGCTTGTGTGAAGAAACCAGAGTCGTAATGTAAAAAAAAGTGGCTCGGTATTATCGACTAGCAAAATGAATTCTCCCTCTTTTTTTCCCTAGCCAAGGTGCCTTGAGATACTCTTCCATTTTCTTGGTTTTTGGAAAAAGTGGGATTTTCCCTCCATCTAATATATGTTTTAAGGCCTGGGTGTTGTAGGTCCTTGGATGAAATACCCAAGGTCCTTAAGTGTTGGTCGTTGAGTTTGGAAGATCAAGGAATGTGTGATTGGCACTCAAAAGTGCGTATATTTTATGTCGAAACCCCTTGACTTACTTGCGTTTATTATCTAGTGGTTGCATTTTATATGATTTTATCATTTAACGCATATTTGGATTGTTAGTGTGCAAATGAAGTGTTTTGCAGGGAATTATGAGGTTCAGGACAGTAATGGAAATCAATTCAAGAAGTAGGAAGCAAAAAGTCAAGACTGAAGGCAAAGGCTCCAATTACCGATAATACGTACTGAATTACCAGTAATAGGTGACACTGTCTGGATTTGTTGAAGAAAAGAAAAAAGAGACAAAAACTGCAATTATCGGTAATAGGAATGCAATTACCGGTAATAGAGTGCACTATCCGAATTTGGAGAAAAGTTGAAATTATCACAAATGGACACGTATTACTGATAACAAGGTGCAAACGGGAATTTTTCTTGTTTTATGGGATAATAATTATTTTATTGTTATCTTTATCTTTTTGTTAGCTGAGAGATCTATTTAATAGGACCCTAGTTAGGGATTAGGAGCAGCTTTTTGTTCTAGAGATAATCATAAGTTTTTGTTGATGGAATAACCATCTAGGATTAATTACAACTCTTTTACTTTTAGATTTTAGAGATTAATTCAAAGTTTTTATTTTCATTTTCGAGTTCATCTTGCTCTTCATCCTTTTGTTCTTTAGTTCTCATGGATTCTATTCGATCCATGAATTGCTAATCTTCCCAAGATTCGGTTCGAAGGTGAAGTATCGAATCATGATTTACGGTAATTCAATCCTCACACAAATCTTCAATATACGATATCGTCTTATTAATCAAGAACCATTTTGAAATCGATCAACGATTTTTGTAAGATTTTTGCTTGTGTAGACAAATTTAATTTTGGCACACACAATTCTCAGATAGCTACAAGCCTTTGATCTGAAACCTTATTTTTCCTATCTTGATTATTAGGCCGATTATCAATTTTTCTTAATTTCTTATAAATCTTCATTTTTCTATCATATGACGAAGGTTCGATATTATAGAACCAGAGTTGAGTTATAATTGAGGAGTGGATTATTCCGAGTCACAATCGATGCTGATCCTGAGAATTGGATCTTACTTTTATCAATCAGATATTTTTAGTATTTCTTCCCAACATTTTTACATAATCAAAAACTCCAAATCTTTTCTTTCTCTCTACAAATAACTTTTGAGTTACTCGTTCCCAGCGGATTCGACTCCGGACTTCCGGATTATTATGCGACAACCAAACTATTGATCGTACGCTTGGGATACATTCTAATTGACATCGATTGACAACAAGCAATGTGGCTGCTTGTTTGTAGTGTTCATGCATGTTTCCTATGTGTTTCGCTCTACATTACCAAGAAATGCTAATACCATAGTGCTTTATGTATTGACATGTCCGAAACATGGAACGAAACTTTCCTGAAACAATGAATTTAGATATCAAAAGCAACCCAAAGTTTTTTGTATTTAGTCCACTAAGTATCTAGCGAGAGAGTAGCTTTAACAAGATAAAATCTGAAAATTTCGTCCAAATATTTCTACAAATGTATTTGAGATGACTAATATGAAAACCAATACGTTATTTTATTGGAAGTCTTATCACTTGAGAAAATTATATTGAGGTATTCTTATATATAGAAGCCCTCACCTATCATACTGCAATTTAGGGAACATGACGTATCGCGCTCCCCATTCCTCATACCAACAAGATCAACATTCCAGGCAAGCTCAATAGAACCTTTTTCTTTTTTCAACTGGGTGCAAAATGATTCTCTTTGGATTTCGGCATCCCTTTCACTTATGCATCCTTCTTTTCCTTGGATCCCTAGTTTCTCCATTGGTGGGTGAGTTTCCTTCACTCTGGCAGGTTCTCTCCATTTTAGTTTCTCCTCTGAGTTAAATTATCTGGTATATATTTTCGATGATCTTGTTGGTTTTGTGGCAGTCCTGATAGATGTTTTGAGGGGTGCCACGAAACTATGTTTGAAGGTATTGAGGTTTCTCAACCATGACCGAAAATGATCGTACTTTGGTTATTGAAGTTGTGTTTGGGATCGAAACTACTTTCAAGATTACAACATTAAAACAAAGGAAGGAACAATTAGCCTTGGTCTTTGTCTGCCAAGTCATTTATGAAGGGTAAAGGGAAAATGGGTTACGGAACTCAAAAGCTGGAACCAAAGGGTGGCGGTCCACTTCATGAAAATTGCGAATTGTATAAATTCACGGTCAGGTTGTGGGTTCTTAATTTTAGGAAACCTGAAATCTGCAATTGCTATTCCATCATGGATATTGGGAAGGAGATTGGTTGAACAATGGTATTCAAAGAAAGAATATGGCACAAGTATATGACTTGAATGCTTCATAAAACTAGGATAATGGATACTCTTGTGGCCACTTAACTTCACACAATTCATGCCTAGAGGAAAGAGTTAGATTAGTATTAGACACCTGATATGAACATTCCTATTAAGAGGACCTTCTTTTCTGACCAGGGACAAAGGGAACCAGTAAGCTGAGGGGGCCCAAACCCTATAAAACCAAAGAGAAAAGAAAGAAAGACAAAAGATAAACCAAGACCCCAAAAACTAACAAAACAACCACCCACACCTCACTAGTCAAAAGCAACAACAAGGCACCAACGTCCAAAAAAGAAGCTATACTTTTACTGGACTCTATTTTCTCTCCATGAATGTAACATGCTTCCCCTCATACAGCTTCCTAAAATCCTCCATGAATATAAAAAGAAATACTAAGAGCTTTCTCAGATTTGCCCTCCCATTTTCTTCTGTCTTAGATATAAACAAAACCTCCTTGCTCACATCTTCCCACAATTTCTCAACCGAACTATCAAACCTAAAAGGGCTTTTGCTTCTCTGGGTTGAGAGAGGATGGTTCCTTCTTGGTTTTATCTTTTGTTCCTTTATGGACTTGGGTCAAGATTGCAGCCCCTAAAATGCACCCATAGACCACAGGCGCAAGCAAAAAATAGTCAAGTAGAGAGATTATCAAGATAAATATTGCATGAACGAACATCTTAACCTAGTGGGAGAGTCAACTGTCCAACGTAGCACCGGAAAGTTTGTTTGCAAAGGCCTACTCCCCAAGAATGGTCCATAATCATTTGGGGCTGTTTGTCTGCTGCACCACCCAACTTTCAGGTCGCTATGGCTAGACCTATGCTAGCGATATGCCTCAAGTTAGTCATATCATACACAATTTTCTTCCTGTTCCCATTCAATATATATTATTGTCATCTTATTCTCATCTGGAAAAGAGATTGTCGTTCCAACTGAAATAACTAGACAAACACTGACCACCACTCAACTTGCCTAATTTAAGCAGAAACAAAGGCAAAATATAGTCAGGTCGCATGATCAAAAAATTCCACGGACAGCAACATTGCACGATTAAAAACTCCATGAACGACACTGGCTCGTGGAATCCTTTAAATTAAGGGGAAGATAAACAAAAAACACTGTTCCTGCCAATAGTAACAATCATACGAAACTCAAAAGCAACGAATATCTACAAAATTGGTGTGAACCCAACGTCAACGGAGGAGCAGAGTAATCGTTTCATAGCCTCTAGTTTAAGTGAGACCACAAAAAATCAAACTTATTCATTTCACACGCACAAACACACACACATATATATGAATATAAACGTATATACAGAGAAAGAGACATTGAATTTCTTACTGTCAAGCAGTTGGTCTAAATCGTCGGGTTGTTCGGAGTGTTCGGCCATCGATGCGCTCTCTCCCGCTCTCTGTTCGACTATCTCTAGCTTCCCTCTTCCTCTCTTCGCCGCTCTATCTAAAGAATGGCGTGACGTTATCCGCCGGAGCGGCCGACAAGACCTAGCTAGTTAGCTTACTTCATAGCGTGGGTAACGAACAAAAATAGACGGCCAGGATTTTCAGTTACCGAGCTTAGCTTTTCTGTCTAAACCAAACAAGGATTCTAGATTGAGCACCGTCTTATAAATAAATCTTAGTCTTAAGATTAAATTAAAATGTCGTCCTATAATTACCAAATTAACATTCATATAGTATATGTATATGTATATATATATATATATATATATGTATATATCAATTTTGGATTTCGAGTAATTTAATTTTAGGTCTTCCTAACCATCGTTCACTAAACAATCCCAAATAAACATGAATATCAATATATATTTTACGAATATTAATATATATTTACGAATATTAAAATGTTTTTCTTAGATATTAATGTATTTTTTATATATTATTCACTGTCTAATGTAGAGATGGAAATTTCACCCACCTTGTTCGCCTCCGCCCCATTTTTCGTCCCGAACGGGGTGAGAATTCGGAGATGGGTAGGATTCGAAAATTAGTTTGAAAAAAATTGAAGAACGAGTAGGATTTAGATGTATGTGTCCCCGTTCCCACCCTGCCTTGCACTACCCTGCTCCTCGTGTACTTGTAAGAGTGTAGAATTCGATTAGGGTTTTAGTTTTTATCTTTTGCCAACTTTTAATTTCAGCCACGCTTCAATATTTTGCTAAACGAAATACATGATTTGCTAAATTTGGATATTTTTCTGTCTAATACTCTTCCTTCTGGCTGAGTTTTTCTTCTGTCTGTAATCAAGCTATAAGTCTCGACTTATTTGAAACGCAACTCGTTTGTTTTCGTAGCAGAAATTTTATGTAAATTTTACAGTAAGGAACATCGAAATTTGTTAAACAGTAAGAAATGTCATTCCAAAAAAATTCAAATACAGTTAGATATCATTAATTTTTTTTCTAAACAGTAACGGAAATATTAGTTTTTTTATTTTTATTTTTGGATATCCATTCTCTATTTGAAGATCTTCATTCCCTGTTCGGAATGAGGATGAAGGATAAAAATAATTCACATTTGAAGATTGGGGCAGGAATGGAGATTAAATATAGGCAGGGATCGTTGACGGGAATAATAACATCTACTCTCGATCCGGCTTGTTTCTATCCCTATTCTAATGGACGATAGTGAGCATTTTCCTTTAACTTTTAGGTATGACATTGATGATATTTTTCGTAATATTGATTAGAAAAATATTTTAAAAACTTAGTAAATTTTTTGAAAAGAACTCTGTTATATTTTTTATCATGATTTATTGACCTATTATCGAATTTATTATACTTTAGTTTATCATAATTTTTTATTGATCATAAACCCATTAAAAATAATAATGAGCGAGAGGAGGGAAGGGAGATTAGAAATGAGACAAGGAAAAAGGTTTGAATTGCCTTGATTATAGAAAAGAGATTTGTAGAAAATGCTTAACTTGTTTTAAAAATCTAGTAGTTAGTAAGGGAATAATTAAGCTTAAAAAAAATTGAAAGATCAAATAATAAATTCAACGGCACTATAAGATTTTTGTCAAAAATTAAAGTATAAATATTATTCCGACCAGTTAACATTTAGTACAAATATTGTTGTAGGATCACAACTTATTTCACATAAAGATTTTGGTGTGGAAACTGTGAATATATATGTAGGTATGTTCATATTAGGAGGCAATATAATTCTTGATCATTTTGATTCTATTATCCTTTCAAATTATTGCAAGATAAGGCGATTACCTAAGTTATGTAATATAATTTATATGGAGCCGTTAAATAATGTACTTGTGATATAATCTCCTCAAATATGATGTTACGCATCATAAAATCGACCTTCAATCCTGTAGCAAATTAAATATTATCAGTATTCATAGTTTCAAATGAAAGCAATTGCAAATTCGTCCTAGAAAGTTAGTCAAACTAAGGTCATGCTATTTATCAATTTATATTAGAGAACACAGGTTTGAATTAGTAATATATAAATTCCTGACTCATAAATTTCTAAAAAACTATTAACAATAAATAATTTTGTATCTTTTATTGAGTAACACAATCTCTCTCGGCTTAGAATGACCATTTCAAGTATACATGTCGACATTCAATCATATTAACAACGAAACCAACTACATCTTCATGATTACATATAGGTTTACCTTAATAAGTTACAACATTGTGAATAAAAAATGTTAAAACTATTTTTATGAATTTTTGAATTATTCTTACAATAGTATTATCAAAATTATAGGTCAACAATATGCGTCATATGTGACGCCCCAGCCAGACTGTAGTGCTAGCTG
>JABCMJ010015962.1:0-14485 GCA_014822125.1 Arbutus unedo
CTATACTGGTTAGCACTTTTTTCTTATATCATTTATTTATTTAATAATGTTTTCATATTATTTTATTTCTTGTAATAAAACAAAAAGTTAGTGTCTTAACTTGCGATATAAAAGGCTTGTGGTGAAATAAAGTTATTTGCCAGTCACAAATATTAGCCCCAAATTTGGATAATGACATTGAGAAAATTTTCTGAAAATAGCAGCAATATTTTTTTCTTTTAATATTCTTTTCACGATCTCAACAGATCAAGAAAAAATCAGGTATGTTTTGCTTTTATTACCAAAAGTCATAAATTCTTCAAGAAAAAACATGATAATCCAATTAGCTCTAATAACACATGTAAAAAAAATTAATTTTAAAATCAAGAAGTATCATGTTATTCACATTTATAATTGTGGGGTAATGATAATCCATCAATCTTGATTAGAGTCAGTCCTGTGACTTGTACAAAGAACAACCAATTAACGCTAACAAGGGTTGTTTCCATCTTGATAGCACTCCGATGCTAAAATCAGAACTTGTGGGATCGAATTGCAATAGTAATGACATAGTAATTGATAGCATACCAATCTAGGTATAAAATTTGAAAATCATATGAAAAAAAATTACATTTCAACCCTCTCAAATTACATCCGGCCAGCTCATTTTCCAAAAAAAATTTCGATCCTCCCAAACATAGAATCTTAGTTTCGCCCTTATTCATGCTACTCATGTTGGCTTGCTTGGGTTGTTAAATTGTTCTTGCATATTGAATTCATTTGTGGATTGAAGTGGGATTGTTGGACTTGTGGGGTAAGGTTGCAAAACGACCCGAGCTTGAATTGATTGAGTTTGGCTCCAAGAAAGTTAAAGCTTTAGCCCGAGCTGAGTTCTTTACAGGGTCGGTCCTTAGATATTTGAAATTTTAGGCCAGTTACAAAAATGAGATTTCTATATATATTTTTAATATGTTCGTGAAGAAAAAAATTTATCTTCAAATAAGATCCCCGTAGAACTACCAAACATAAAATATTTTTCTGTTACTTCACAATTCACCTTATTTAATATAAACTTGTCACTAAAAGTTCGACCAAAGTAAACTTACTTATTTTATTAATATAGTTGAGATCTCATAATTTCTTTTTTTGTATTTTCTTACATGTATATCGTTAATCACACAATTAATAAAAAGATTTACTTTGGAAAGAAAATTTGTTATTGACTTAAAGTAGCAAAATTTATGATGTTTTTGATTTGTTGTTAGTGAAAAATAAAAAATACAAATCTTGCAACTAAATGAACCATTGATGTAAATATTAATCAATTTTTTGGAAATATATATTTCTTTTTAACTATTTAAATTAAACTAATCGGAACTTATAGAAAGAGTAAAGAATTTATAACTGAAAAATGAGAATTTTTTTACAAAAAGAAAAAAGGCTTACCAGGCAATACACCCATGTTGAATTTATTTAAATTTCATTTGAACAAATATGAGCGAAAATAATTATGATATCTATATTACGTTCTAATCAAGAACAATTCATATATGATAATTAATTCATTGGCTAAAATGCTTTAAAATAAGCCATTTGGTTTGATACCCCATGTAAAAAAAATCTAATTGTAAAATCAAGAACTATCATGTTATTCACATATATAATCATCAAGCAAAAATTAAATTAGTTTTACATACCTGGATCGATGCTTTTAGAGCTTTATAGGATCCAAATTGAACATCACATTTTATGTTTTGAAAGAATTTGAGCCTTTTAAGAATGTTGATTTTTTCCCCTGACCTTAGTCTCTCTATGTAGGCTAGCTAACTTACGTAGATTGAATAAACCTCCAATGAGAATTTTCTTTCTCTTTCAGTAATGGGTAGAACGAGGACCTCCTCCTTAAATCCTACAAGATCATAGTGAGGTAGGTAAGTCCGTAGTCCCATATGAAATTCATAAAATATTCAATGGTCAAAAGTTGTGTTGATGCCAAAAACACGAGTTTTGAATGCATTGAGATCTTGTTCAGTTGGGCGGGCACTTCTAACCAAGCCAAACCCAGTTCTCGTTTCAGATGAGCTTCTCCCAATTATGTCTAGTAGTATAATAGGGCGGCTTGCTTTGACCAAGACTGGTCTTTTTGCTTTGTCCATTGATGAATGGTTCTACAATGGCGGTCCCCTCTATTCCCTCTTTTGGTCTATTTACATTCCGAGAAGAACTTATTGTTTCTATTAAACGCATACCTAACCTTGGAGGCCCACAAAATCTTTGGAGACTCTTACTTCCCACGATTACCAGTTCTGCCTTACTTTGAACCCATTGATCTAGATCCAAATACGAATAGAAATAAATGACCATCTTGATCCCTTTTCGAACAAGAGACTAATGGAACGACCTGGACGCTCAACTGATTTGCGTATTACGAAAGCCGTATTGCCCGAATGGGGCATGCTACAAGAGCATAGGTGAGTTGACTGCCTTTGATACTAAAAAAGAGAACCCAAACGGTCTAACCCCTGGTGTAACGATCCAAATTTTTAAACAATTAATAATTTTTTTGTTTACAATTATACATTTTAATTCAAAATAGAATTGAATCATATTTAATTTGCTTATTTTGTTCTTATTATCTAGTAATCCAGATGATTGGATCAGAACGTGAGTGCACATGTGTATGTGAAGTGCGAACGGTACTAGATTATCTTTCTAAATTCCATCTTGAAGTTTATTTTCTTGAAATTCAGAATCTCATGCTCAAGTCAATACAACTTCCACACCTCCTAGTTTCACCCAAATGCTTGATTTTCCAAACTCATTAATTTGATTTTATCTTCACTTGGCCATTATTACATTCTATCCTTAAATCACTATATAGAACTTGTACACTTCATTTCCATTCACGCCAAAAAAGAAAACTTGGGCATTAAGGTTTGAACCCAACCCAATCAATCTCCTAGACTTTCTAAATTTCATAAAATCAATTTTAGCCATTAAAGCCATTAAAGTCTATAAATATACCTTGGAATTTCCATTCCTTGTACGTTATTTTCCAAGAGGAGCCTGTTAGGGTTCATTCTTTTCCCTTTCACACTTTTTGTAGTCAAATTCATTTTAACCCTTTGGATTTTTCCATGGACTCGTGGGTTTCCCAAATCTAGATTAATACATATGGCATCATTGTGTGTCCATTCTTCACCGTAAACTTTTGGATTTCTAAGGGCATTAAATATGATTTAATCCAACTTAAGGCCTATATTTATACCCCATCAGCACTTCCATTTCTACGCATCACAATTCACGCACAATTTGAGGCAGTAAGTTTTAGAGGTAGAAAGAAATAGAGATTTTGAGAGAAAGTGGGTTACCGAATGTGACATCACTGTCAAGTTCTACTACCACCATTTGACCACTGTTTTTCATAGGAATCACACAATTAAGGTAACCTTGCAACCTAGTTTCATGTGATTTGTAAATATTATGTGTATTTGTTTTGAGAAATCACATATATTTTTATCGGTTCACGGCCCAAATGATTAAATGTTGTCCAAATTATACAACACTTGCACATGCATACACTTTTAATGTGTTATGATGTCCACGAATCTCCATAAGATCTCATGAGAGCAGAAATGCCAACCTGACCACACTGTACTATGTTGTTATTCTGTTTAAATAATTTAGTGATGTTGAGATTCTTAAAGAGAAAAGTCATGTTGTGGATGCAATTCTGGTTAGTTCCTTTTATAGCTGTAATGCTGCCGATTTTATTTTTGAAATTTAGTGTATTTGATGTGGGAAAATCTAGAGTCACACGTTAGGAACACTGGACCGGATGCCGCTTGTGACATGGTAGTGGAGGATGTCAGAGCGTGTATTATATTTAAATAATGTGTAGAGATACCAAGAAACGTTAAAGGAAAGAGCAAAAATGATTTAACCGTGGTGGCAGTTTAATTCGGTTTTGACTCATGTGATGATGGCGTCCGGACCGAGGGAATGGCGACCAGTGTCTTGCGCGTCCTTGAACCGATAAGGAGGAGCGGTTAAGGTTGATTGTGACTGGGTCTGGTGAAGTCACGTTACGAATGCTCTAGATAGAGTGAAGTAGGTATTAAACTAAGAAGACGGTAGAAGGTCCCTGCCGTCACTATATAGAACTTGTACACTTAATTTCCATTCACGCCAAAAAATACCAGAGAGAGAGAGAGAGTAAGCCTTGAAATGAGAAAAACTTGGGCATCAAGGTTTGAACCCAACCCAATCAATCTCCTAGACTTCCTAAATTTCATAAAATTAATTTTTGCTATTTAAGCCATTAAAATCTATGAATATACCTTAGAATTTTCATTCCTTATACATATTCTAAGAGGAACCTGTTAGGCTTCATTCTTTTCCCTTTCACACTTTTTGTAGTCAAATTCATTTTAACCCTTTGGATTTTTCCATGGACTCATGGGTTTCCCAAATCTAGATTAATATATATGGCATCATTGTGTATCCATTTTTCACCGTAAACTTTTGGATTTCTAAGGGCATTAAATATGATTTAATCCAACTTAAGGCCTATATTTATACCCCATTAGCACTTCCATTTCTACGCATCACAATTCACGCACAATTTGAGGCAATAAGTTTTAGAGGTAGAAAGAAATAGAGATTTTGAGAGAAAGTGGGTTACCGAATGTGACATCACTGTCAAGTTCTACTACCACCATTTGACCACTGTTTTTCGTAGGAATCACACAATTAAGATAACCTTGCAACTCTAGTTTCATATAATTTGTAAATATTATGTGTATTTGTTTTGAGAAATCGCATATATTTTTATCGGTTCATAGCCCAAATGATTAAATGTTGTCCAAATTATACAACACTTGCACATGCATACACTTTTAATGTGTTATGATGTCTACGAATCTCCATGAGATCTCCTGAGAGCAGAAATGTCAACCCGACCATATTGTACTATGTTGTTGTTCTGTTTAAATAATTTAGTGATGTTGAGATTCTTAAAGAGAAAAATCATGTTGTGGATGCAATTCTGGTTAGTTCATTTTATAGCCGTTATGCTGCCTATTTTATTTTTGAAATTTAGTATATTTGATGTGGGAATATCTAGAGTCATACGTTAGTGACACTGGATCGGATGCCACTTGTGACATGGCAGCGGAGGATGTAAGAGCATGCATTGTATTTAAATAATGTGTAGAGATACCAAGAAATGTTAAAGGAAAGAGTAAAAAGATTTAACCGTGGTGGCAGTTTAATTTGGTTTTGACTCATGTGATTATGGCGTAATTATGCCAAGTTGATTTAACTTTAAGGGCCTCAACTAGGAGGAGTTGGAGACGGTTGGAAGTGATTTTGGGACGTCTACGATGGCAGCTTTGGACCGAAGGAGTGGCTACCAGTGTCTTGCGCGTCCTTGAACCGATGAGGAGGAGCGGTTAAGGTTCGTTGTGACTGGGTCTGGTGAAGTTACATTGTGAAGGCTCTCGATAGGGTGAAGTAGGTATTGACCTAAGAAGACGGTATAAGGTCTCTGCCTTGTCTAGTCGGTACTCGGTCGGGTATATCACCTCAGACTGTAGGCTCATGGTAAACAAGGACTGGTCAATATCAACCGATTGCCTATGTTAGTGTTTAGAAGGATAAGATTGAATTTCCGTGATGGTGAATCCTAGAAACTTAATACAAAGATTCATAATAAACTTAGATGTTTATTTTCGCTACTTTATACTCTGTTCTTTCATGTGCTTATTATATTTGTCAAATTGCATGTTTCTTGGGTTAGTGTTTTGGGTATAATTTTCGCTGAGTATTCTGTACTCATGAAGTAATTTTTCTGCCCTTGGCAATATTTCATGCCAGATGTAAAATAGTAGCTGGAAGAGCTGAAATTTTGAGCTGAAAATCGTGACAGCATATGGAGACTTTACCCTTATAAGCTCTGTATATTATTGTCAATCCCTAAATAGGTATTTTAAAAATTTTTGTCAAATTTTTGAAAATAGTATTTTATTTTAAAATTCATATTTATGCTTCAATATTTTAATTATGTTTTATTAATAGAATTAATAATTTTTAATTAACGTTGCTGAAAAGCGGAGCATTACACCCAGGGTGGACCCCAACCGAAAGGTGCAATACAGACTAACGAGTTGTAAACAATAATCTGGACTAGAACGTATTCAATGACTTACAACCACTATTGAAATATCTTGTTTGTTTACCTAATGACATGTAGGTCACAACTTAATAATAAATTCTAAAACGTTCATGTAACTTAATTTGAGGGTCATTGATAAGGGTGATAGTTAGTATAAGTCAATCCCCGATTTTTTACAACGTTACGAATTTTTTTAAAAAATAATTTATTAAATAAAATATGCATGTTAACAAATAACTTTGTTTATTGGAAATATTATATCAACTGCAGAACGAATTCTTAAGTACAAAAGAATTTACTAAAATACTCAGCCAAGTTTTACATGTGGTGCTGTAATTTAAAATATTCAATACAGAGCTTTTAAGGGTAAGAAATTCAAGTGTTGGTGAAGTTCATTTTGTCAAAGTCTGTGTCCTCTTGCTCGGATTGTAACTCTGACTATTCTTCTACATATAGCATGAAACTCTTGCGGAAGAAAAATTACGCCATGAATTATGACACTCAGTAGAAAATAATATTTAAAAGACATACGCAACAGATGCATGTATATAACAACAGATTATGGTAAACAATGAAAATAAACATGTAAGTTCACTGTGAATCTTTATTTAATTTTTCTAGGAATCTCTACCTTGTGAATTCCATCTTACCCTCAGACTCTAGCGTAAGGCCAGCGGCTGGGATTAACCAATACTTAAATACAACAAATTTTTGATGAACTTAGACCTAGGTGATATACTCGACTAAGCCATTGACCTTGCAAGGAAATGACATTCTACCGTCCTATCAAGTCAATTCTAACCTTACCTTACCTAAATCTCCACGAACATGGCGTATCGAGTCCAACCTAATGCATCTTAGCAGCTCCCCGATCCAGCTCAATACCGTCCATAACTCTGATTGTCACCCCCTTGACATCCTCTGCCCAATCAACACCATCACTAGGTACAGATGAAATCAGGTCACACTCAATCGTCTCCAACTCTTTCTGGTTCTTTCAATACTTAAAACTAATGGGCTGATCCCATCCAACTAAATCGCCATAGTTAGGGCCACCCAAACCAATTAACATTCCATTATCCCTACTTGTTTCTACACTTGATCACATAATACCAACCACTCCATCATCATTTCGGTGCCTTGATTCAAGTGTCGTTCATTCTACTGTCCATAACGTACAAATCTAGATTTTTTTACGAAAGTTTGACAACATAACAACTATAATTTTTCATGGACATCATAATAGGATCTCCAACAACAACAACATAATTACAATCCAAAGACATAACAATAATCAATCACAATTCTAACATAACGGCATCATGGCATAACTATTTAAACGATGTTAGGTCAACATTGGAATTCCTGCTCTCATGGAATCCCACGGGACTCGTGGACATTACAACGGTATAAAATGGATGCATATGCACATGTATGTGAGGGTTTAGGTTTAATTTCCAACATTTGAACATTTAGCCCGAGGTCAAACCCTAATCGGTAGTTAGACTGATTGATCGCAAGGTTTTTTGTCCTGACGATCGATGTCACGTTCGGCCCGACATTCGGCTTCCGGGTTCAAGACTAGCAGCAAGAAAGATTGATTTTTTATGAAATCAACAGCTAAACAACCCAAATTAGGGTTTAAGGTAGGAAGTTCTAGCTCTAATGCACATTCTTGGGTCATTCTGGTGATGGTACGTCGGAGTTCCAGCCTTCCCTCCTTGCGGTAGTACCATCTCTCTCTCTCTCTCTCTAAGTGCTCTAGTTCACATTGGGTTGGTGTGAAGAATAGGGAAATTAGGTTGATTTACATAGGGTGGGGATGGCCAAGGGTCTTTTTTTTTTTTTTTTGGAGGGGTTGCTTCGAAAGGTTAGGACAAACATGGTGAAGGAGGCTAGGGTGGAGAGGATCAAGGCTAGGTACAAAGGAACCCCTTGGAGATCATGTTTTCCAACAAATATGAACGGCAAAGGAGATGAACCAAGAAAAATGTTTCGGTGCTTCACACCCTCTCACACACACACGTGCACCAATGATCATAAATCGTACATTCGGATTACTAATCTAAGTATAGATTTATTAAATATTTAAATGAATAAATTTACAAAAAATGCCATAAATAATTTTTAAAATTAATTTATTAAAATTTAAAAATTATGGGTCATTACAATAATCATTTTACCTTCTTTAAAAGTGACAAAGTCTTATTAGGTTTAGAACTTCATTAAAGATACTCCTATAGGATAATTGGGTGGTTAGATAAGTCCTTTCATGTAGGAACCCTTTGGAGAGATGGGCTAGCTGCCCAATGTCGTTAGGTCGTAATCGTCCTCGATTAATAGGTGTTCAAGTAAGTTATCCACATGGGTAGTTCTCCTTGTTATTCTAAGTCGATAATTCAAGTATTGTAATTCTTAAACGATCGTCAGACTAAACCTATCAATTAAATCTAGGCAATCATTGATCTCAATTTAGCTAACCCTGGAAACACTTCGATTGATAATTGCCTATCTTTTACTCATCGCATACGTTATTATAAATAATTATAAAACTATTTTTTGCATTCACAAACTTGCAATTGAGCTTTGATGAACTCCAGTTTAGTAGACGATCATTTATTTTGTTGGTTTAATTTGCTTGTCAATTTAATGAATTGAGTCATAAACAACTTGGTCGTTTGCAGCTCTAAATGGATTCACAGCCTGCACTACAATCCTGTAGTGCGGGCAAACTATATCATTTTGTTTTCTAATTGTTATCAAAATGTATGAAGCCAAAATGATGTAGTTTAGAGGAGTAATATTTTGGTAACAATTTGTGAACAAAATAGTATCATTTTTCCCTCATTATAGAAGACTGTACTGCACTGTTTTGTTCGCACTACAAGGCTGTACTATCGTTGAAGTTGATAGAATTCTTATTATACGTGTACTTTTCTCATAAACAAGCAAATTATAATCATGAATTGGGGCATTTGATGAACATTTAACTACATAAAAGGTGCAAACTGTAATTTAACTTTTTCTTTATCTTGTCTAAGTTTTCCTTCCCGCTAGTATTCCTTTCCCTTCCATTTTCAATCTTCTCACTGTAGACAACAATGGAGAATTACAAATCCTTCGAAATCAATCAGAAAACTCCCAATTCACGCGTTTTCAACCTTCATCTAAACCGCCCCTCGTTACGCAACGCACTGTCTCTCGATTTTTTCGCAGAATTTCCAAAAGCCCTATCCTTTCTCGACCAGAACCCTAACGTCGGCGTCATAGTCCTCTCCGGAAATGGCGACCACTTCTGCTCCGGAATTGACCTAAAAACCCTAACCTCAATCTCCGACGGATTCCAATCCAGTGACCGAGGCCGTACCGCGGAGCGCCTCCGGCGAGATATCAAATTCATGCAAGACGCGATCACGGCCATCGAGAGGTGTCGGAAACCGGTGATCGCCGCTGTCCACGGGGCTTGTATCGGCGGAGGTATTGATATAATCACCGCCTGTGATATAAGGTATTGTACGGAGGACGCGTTTTTCTCAGTTAAGGAGGTTGATCTGGCGATTACGGCTGATTTAGGGACGCTTCAGAGGTTGCCGAGTATTGTTGGGTATGGTAAGGCGATGGAATTGGCTTTGAGTGGACGTAAGTTTTCGGGATTGGAGGCCAAGGAGTTGGGCCTTGTTTCCAAGGTCTTTCCTTCCAAGGACGCCATGGATGAAGGTGTACAAGCTGTTGCTGAAGGTAATACCGTCTTTTCGGCCTGTTTGTTACTTTTATTTTGAGATTCACTTAAAGTTGGCTGCTTGATGTGTCATGAGAAAATCGCATAATTTTGCAATTTTCTCTCTGAGTGTACTATAGGACATCCTTGTTAGTACACCTGAATGATGCTGAATTGGATTGGTCTTTCGATGATCATTACGATGTTTGATTTATTAAAAAGTTACATTCTTGCAGTACATTCGTTACCAATGGAGTTATCATTCACTAATTTGGAAGTTCATTCACATTGGGAGGCAAAGCAGTGACCTTCCAAGTCCTTTCCAATATCATTTTAGCTACCCAATCACCCGCCTTATAGTTAAACCTCATATGCTTTTATATTCTATCGATGGTAATTGCACAGCGTTCATTTACATTGGGCTGCTACCTGCTACCATCTAGTACAATTGTTACTGCCATCCTACAGGGTTGTGTTATCTATGTTACTGGTTGACTTCCTCACAGTCTGCAATTTCGATTTCATGCATTGCGGGGAGTTCTGTACATTTTGCTAAATCTAGTTTATTTACTCCAGCACGTGTTACTAGCATTTTCGCAAATACGCATCTGCGGATTGAATCTAGTAATGTGTGTAGATTAGTTATCTGGTTGCTTGCTTCATAGAATAATTGATATTGCGTTAGGTTAGACTTGATTCAACTGAAAACTAACCAAATATTGGCACATTGTAGACCAAATCTAAAACCTAGCACGTGGCATAGACTTGATTCAACTGAAACCTAACCAAACATTGGCACATTGTAGACCAAATCTAAAACCTAAAAAGTGACAGGTTTATTGGTATCCAGGTTACCAATGTGTTTGTTTGCTCTGCGACATGATTGTGACTTAATTCAATGTTGAAACTTGGAGCCAGGAAAAAAAGAAAAAGAAAGAAATAAAGAGCCCCCTAAATTGTTTCATACTTTAATTCGTTGTAGAGCCATATAAGATCTTTTTTTGAGTAATCCATATGGTACCAAGTGTCATGTGTCTCATTTGCTTATCCTGGTTTTTTGAATTTTCCTGGCTCTTCTTTTATACCTTGGTAGGTTGATCCAATAAGTTCATTGATAGTATTAGGAGGCAATATGATGGTTTCTAGTGATGATCCATAGGAGCTTGACTTCATATAATTAAATGATATAAAATTCCTGCAGGGCTCTCACCTACACCCTTGGAAAGAAGAAAATAAACTGCTACAAGAAGTTCACAGGAACTTATACTCCGTGTGGCCTTAACCAAAACTTTCATTATATAAATTCTTACACAGGGAACATATGACGCACGTGGCTTTGAGCAAAAGTTTTCACTATGTTATTTTCTTAAAGACTGGTGGTATTAGTTTCTTTCTTTTCTGGAGTGGGGTGGATTGGGAGGATATTGTCCAACCTGAACCAAATTGAACATTGAATGAGCCAGATAGGTAATAGGTTTAATCTAAATACTTACTGGTTTGTTTGAGGTTAAGAATACGAGTAGTGGGAGATGAAGACTTGGGTTCATCTCCAACTTGTGAGCGCAACGGCTGTTAAATTTATGTTTACTGTTCTGACTGTTCTATTTCTTCCCTCTCTTTCTCTTGATTTTATAATTGGAAGTACTGTTGGAGTTATAACATATAAGAGATGGTTGTGTCAGAAATTGCAACCAAATCTCCCCTTGCTGTTACTGGAACAAAGGCAGTGTTACTTAGGAGCCGGGACCTAACTTTGGACCAAGGGTTGGATTACGTTGCCACTTGGAACTCTGGTGTGCTTTTATCCGATGATCTAGTAGAAGCAATTGTTGCGCAGAGGCAGAAAAGGAGACCTTCTTTTTCCAAGCTCTGATGTTGTACCTAGGCCTGTTGTGCCAGATGTCTCGTTTCAGGTTTGAGATCATTTTTTTTTTTTGCTTGCAATGGAGATGGAATCTCTATTACTTTTGTAATAAGAATGTGCTCTGTATCAGCTGTTGAATTTTGCATTCTACTTTCCCCGTTGTATCTTAAAACTTCCCGACCTTTGTGAGCCCAGAATTGGGATCAATCTTACAGTAAGCTTCAAGATTAGCAAAATTATGCATAGATTGGAGGATTTATGTGACGCACTCGACCTTTTTGATTTTTGTTCTTTTGGGCGTCTAACAAAATATCCTACAGCAGAATGACTCGCGTGAGACACACTAAAGACGGCTCTCAGAATTTCAAGCGTATTGACGTTATCTGCCTCAGATTAGTGGCAGATGTGGGTTAGCATGATGTTCATAATGAAAAACCTGCTTGTGCAGGGTTCATTTGGTTGCCCCAAAAATGTGTCTTGCGATTCACTTGCAAATTGTACGCATGATTGTTTCTTCGTAAGAACGTTTACGAATTTGATCAATTACTCTTCGCGCATGAGCAGACATAGATGTATGTTTATCTAAAGCGTATACTTCTGATTTTAAGCAGGTTTGAGGTTATTTTCTGAAAGATTGTAAATGGCCTCTCCCCCCACCATATACACACCAGTACGTAGGATCTAAACACACTTGGTGGTGGGAACCATATGCATGTCAGGTGGGGAAAGCGCTCAGAGCTAGAACTGAATAATTTACCTCAGAAACTAAGTTGGGTTTTCAGAAACTGAATAGGTTTACCATATGTTTTTGTTACGTATAATTATGGCTCGTGTTACGAATGATATTAACTCATGTTAATTGTGACATTGGCTGATGCAATGTGAATTTATTATTCTGATACACGTATTCATAATTACACAAACACAATAAGTAGCAAGCACATAAAGAGTCATAAGAAATGAACTAAAAAAATGTGTATCGTGTTGAACTATACGGTACACATCTACTTGTAATTACACTAAAATAACACGTAATATAACCAAAATAATTCACAAAATGAATGAAAAGTATGTATAACAGTGTTGTGGTATGCCCCCATAAGTACCATAACTTTCTCCCTGCGACAAACAAATCAAGATATCCAAGATGAGGATTGACAATTACACTAATACCCATGAATGCACGATCCAATTCGATCATTTAGAAGCG
Organism: Arbutus unedo; assembly: GCA_014822125.1. Taxonomy (NCBI): domain Eukaryota; kingdom Viridiplantae; phylum Streptophyta; class Magnoliopsida; order Ericales; family Ericaceae; genus Arbutus; species Arbutus unedo. Next base: position 12,947 of record JABCMJ010015962.1, read on the forward strand.
GGTATTATCCGATTGTTTATCAATAAGAGTGGTAACGGGTGTAATAATAGAATACCCAATTGGTATAAGGAGGATATGATTTTGCTACTCAACCCATACTCATCCCCTCGTACTTGTTATTTATATATTCATAGAGCACAATTATTATTTTCATGGACTTTGATATATCTTTGTTCCAATGACTTGCATCTTTAGTAGCTTTGTAACATGTCATGTGTATTATTTTTTGTGTTTGTTTTTTCTTTCTCAGTTTTGTTAATGTTAGCATGTGTAGTTAAATTTGTGATGTGTTTGGAATAATTTTTACTTTTCTTCTCTTACATTTAATAAATTCGTTAGTGTATTCTTTTTTAAATGTATAGTTGGGTATTGAGAATACCTATTTTAGCCGTTAGATGTATGGGTTTGGTAATTTTTAGTTACCGCCCAATTGGGTAATGGGTATGGGTATGGGTATGGGTATTGATATGGATATGGGTAAGTTTGGACAGTCCACTTCCTTTTAGAAGGCCCAACCCACAGCCCATTATTTCAATAACCAATCCTCGTAGTGCTGATCTCTTTTCCCAAATACTGAAAAAATTACAGAGGTCATGGCTTAATTGTAATATGGTTGATGATTTAAGCCAGGGCGAACGCAAGTGAGGTCAATTGGTGCTACTGAGTTGAAAATCTCTCGAGGAAAAGTAAACTTTTTAAATATTTTGATAATTTTGTCCCTCAGAATATTATGAGTTGTGCAGTAAATAATAGGTCTTGTCCCACAAACTTATAGATGTGTATATATATGTATTTGACGTCAGTGCTTATAAATCTTAAATCCGTCTATGGTTGTTTCAAAATCTTTTTTATTGCAAGTGTAAATCTGAAGATGATAGATTGTAAATCGTGGAGGCTAAGAAGTGGACTACCCTCCAGGATTAACAACCTTTCATCTTAACGTGTGCACTCATATTAAAGATGATCAGAAAATGTACTCCGTGTGCAATTGCAACGCAGGTTGATATTGTTTCATTTCCTTTCTTTACTTTTCCTATAGTATACATACTTAATCCGACGTCTACTCCTCCATTTTCCCATTCATTTAATTCTTTTTCTAGTTCCTCGTTCCCTCTCTATTCACATTAATTGTTTCTCCGCTACTATGTACCATATAACGCCAGTCAATCGTTTATGATTTCACGATTACATCAAGTAAAAAACTAAAATCTTGTTCCCACTCAACAAATAATTCGGCTACGTACTACGGTCGTACGACTTATGATTATGGCAAAAAGAAGTAATTAACCGATTTACAAGCTTTGTAAAGCATCTTGTTGTGATATGTGTAATGCCAAAAGTGAATCAAGTAAGCTAGCTTCCAAGAATGAGGGCAACAGACATTCCTTTTTTGATGTAAAGTGGGTTTGGTTTCTTTCTTCTTTCACATTGCTTAAGACATCCACCCCATCTTTTGGGTTTGTTGTACGATGACTTGCTTTTAGAGGAAGAGAGAGCTAGGAAGCTTCTTTTGTGTGTGTGTGTGTGTAGGAGAGAGAG
>JABCMJ010015964.1:2125-14608 GCA_014822125.1 Arbutus unedo
ACTCAATTAAAACTACAAATTAGAAGAGACAACATGAACAAAATCATGAGGGAAGTGGTGTGCAACTTGTGCAAATTGAACTTCCACATACCTGAATACACAATGAAAGTAACGGTGCCAACTCTTTCTTCAAGTTGTCGCGAACGATTCCGTATATTTTCTCCACGTAAGCTGTGAGCTGCTGCTTGAAAAGCAGAGCTGGGTATTTGGCATCAACTTGGCGTACTATTTCAAGTGGAGGTGCAGCAAGATTTGCAGAAGAGGGAGAAGACCGAAATCCCTATGAAATACAAAGCAAATCATGTCACATAACATCAGTAGAATTATAACTCGGTCATCGTAAATCCCATCACATTACGAAGCCATATGAATGGACAGGAAAAAGTTGAAATATTTGTATACCATTGTCATTCTCCCAAACAATGACGTAGGAGCGGGTGGCTTTCGGTTTGAAGTTGCACCAGATGAACCAGAACCTTTTAAACTTCTTTGGAGCAAAAACAACAATGAAGAGGTATTGGATAACCAGTATGCCATGTGTTCACTGTCATCTTGATTCTGTAATGAGGGTAAGCTTTTGTTATGCTTCAGTTCTTTGAACAGGTAACACATCGTTATTACAACTGTAAATAATGGACCAATGTAGGAGAAAATTTATTCGAAAGTAACAAGCCGTTTATCACCCATGAAAATTAAGCAAACCATTGATCACCCATGAAAATTAAGCAAAGATCACTGGGGATCCAATAATAAACCTCAAATGATAGCCTATGATAAAGACAATGACATACCCACGTATCGTGAGACACTCCTTAAGCCATCTTACATGTGATAAGTAGAGCACAAATGAATGACAAAGAGCTTTAATGGTTATTTATGTTTTTGGTTTCAAATTTGAACAAATATCTTTATATATCTGGATCTTAATAAACTCCTGATCCAGCCATATCAGCAGCTATGTATTCCACTGATAGCCTCCCTCTTCTTCCAGAGGCATTTGGACCACTTTACATTGGTTTCCATCATCAAAAATGATGTCAAAATTGATAATCCTCTTCCACAATCTACGCGCTAACATGAATATTAATTGCAGTAACTTAGCTCAGATTATCACATCCAACACAAATCAGGATTAGGGAAATTGTGATCCAATTACCTCAATGGCTGAACCAATCATCTGAATGAGACGATCAAACACGCTAGTCCTTTCCGCCTCAAAAGATTTCCAATGGAGAAGGCATTTGTAAATGGTAAATGCTGCGACAGGCTTACCTTGACTGAACCCAACATCCTTCACAATGCAGTTGATAAAAATATCAACACTCTCCTGCAACAAGTTTGAAGCCCCCAGATGTCAAATTCAGTCAACAAAGCAAAATATAAGAAGAACAACATGAAAAATGAAGCAGGTATCAATCTGGGTTGGAACATACATGTTGACGATCAATTATGGATCTTCTAAACTTGCTATCGGATTCTGTCCCAAAATTCTTAACAGGTGTGACACTTTGTGGTTCCTGCATAAAGGAATCTTTTCCGTGATCACGAAGGCAAGAACATAGAGATAAAATGGAGCTCAAAAACTTTGGAAAGAACATGTTACATTGGCCCTATTCTCTTCATTCACATAATGACCATTCTCCAAGTTCTGCAGAAAATAAATGTTGGAAAGCCATTAATATTGAACAGAGGAAACAGAAGCAGGAGCTCTTTTGTTAGTTTGGCGTGCAGCTGGGGGCCAACAGAGGATATCAATAATTAGTGCACTACATTTACCCGGGTTGCCTTTTGTTTTGTTCTATTTTTCTTTTCTTTTCTTCTTTTTTTGACTGTTTCTATTTGTTGTCTGTGTGTGTGTTTGCTTTTTTGTTAACAGAAGATCTCTATAATTTCTGCCACAAACATTTACCTTGGTTGGTGGAGTTGGTGGATATTCTGACACGCGCTTAGCAGGTGTGCTTAGTAAAGATTGCTGCCGAAGAATTTGGCTCTCAGATTCCATCTCATACATCTTTTCTTCAAGCCTGTAATATATGAAAAATAATTATGCAGTAAAATACTCAAGGTGAGAATACATCAATATTCTCAAATTAACCATTGAGCATGCAGAAAAGTCCAACGTCATCAAGTTATCAATCTTTATTCTAGAACACACTAGTGTCTCAGCACACCTTTGCATAGAAGTCTTCAGCTGAATTATCTTTGACTCTGCTGCCAAAGCCTGCTTCAAACTTTGCAAAAAAAAGCCCAAAATGTGATGCCCATATCTCAGCAATAAAATTGTCATCAAATTAGTCGACACAACCCAAAAAAAACATTGCAATCTAGCCTCTTTACCTTCAGTTTCTCATTTTCAGCACTAATTTTATCCATCAATGAGTGGTCAATGACTGGGACCTCCTGTATGACAGGGATTTGCTCCACTGCCGTTTTGGCAGCCTCACGCTCCTTCCTAAGAATTTCTTTAGTTTCCCTGAACTGGAGTTGCGTCTCTTTCAAAGCAGATTGTAATTTTGCATTTTCTTGGGTTTTGGCTTCTTCCAAATCAGCCTACAGATATGGAACATGAACGTCACTATAAGGGGTACAATATCAGGAAGATAGCAGAAGTCATGGAGAATCCAAATAAGATAGGCAACCATGATAGAGAACTTGACAGGGAGCAGTTGCTTCAATATGATTTGAAAAAACAATACCAATATCCAAGTTAGATAATAATGACAGCAGAAATACTTACTCTCATGCGTTTCTCCAGCTGTAGTCGCCATGTTAGTTCTTCAACTTGCTTCTCGAGTTTGTTTTTGGCAGCTTGGAGAGCACCAGTTTCCCTTGCAGCCTGCATTACGTACGAATGAAATAAATTAAGAAATGTATCCGTGGGATGTGGAACAGTTACACGCAGGCAACATGTCAAACACTATCTCTTGTCCTCTTTACTCATATCTGCAGGGAAACGATGGGATTTGTTGATAAACTAAATTTAGTCATCTTAAGAAATGACGCAGAAGTACCTTTGGTGGCAACAAATCTCAATTCTCAATTCAGACACATGAAACAACATTGCTATCATGTTTTTTCAAATGTTTGGAGGATAATTTTGGAGGCAACAAATCTTAGTCAGAGAATTCACATATTTTTTCCCTATCGTATACTCCCACCACACTACAGCGAATAGTGAAGATAATTCAAAAAGGGTAAAAAAAAATCACAACAAACACAGTCAAAAGAGCACTTTTTTCAAAGAATTAAAGACAATAAAGTAAAAAAGAAAATAATGAAGAATATAAAAATTAGACACAAAAAAGGTGGTTAAGACAGAAAATACCATCTTAAGCTTCCGCAGTTCACTTCGAGCAACTTTTCCCCTCCATGCACACTGTGTAGTGATTGCAGCTTTCTTCAACTTCATATAGTGCAAACGGGCCAAGTACTTGCGACAGTGACTCTGGAGTGAAAAAAATAACAGTCATTCTAAATTCCCCATAAAACAGGAAGTTCACCAAAAGCAAGCTAATAGGGAAATGAATGCCAGATCTACAAATAGTTGTCATACATTGACAGCATAGAAATACTCTATCGATACTAATGACAACGTGTTTTGCTAGAATCTAAGTTCACCTGAATAGTAATAGCTGCTTTTGTCTGCCTTCTGAAGCGAAGCTCATTCCGTGCAGTCATCCCGCGCATACCAGTCTGAATAGAAACAGCCGATGACCACAATTGTTTGTAAGATTTTCTCTCACGATGCATACGAAAATCTCTCTGAATTCTCAAGCAAGAAGCTTCTCTCCTCATATTCTCATAAACTTGCCGGGCAAGTTCTCCTGCAATCAAACCCAAGGAAAAAAAAAATGGAATCATACGTTTCAAAATCCCAGCAGATAGGACTATATGCAAATTTATCAGGTCTAGATGAAAGGAAGCATCTAACACAATGGAATACCTCTGCACACAGATTGAATTCGTATCGCAGACTGACGCAGCAAGAAAAAACTTTTCCGCGCTATATAAGAACGGACTTTCCTCTGAATAATGCTTGCTGATCTTCCTAAGACCTCAGTTCTGCGGGCATCCAGTTCTGCCATCTGACCAGCCCTTAGAAACACCTTTGTCTTACCAATCTGCACAATAAGCCTAACTGTTAAAAGAAATTTAGCAGTTCACAACAACAAAATAAATAATTGTTTCAGAAAGTATTTGCCTATGACTACCACAGTACCACTCGAGGTCAGGTAAGCAGACACGCTGGAATTTATTATCCATGCCCCTTCAAACTTAAAAGTGGAGGTACACCAGTTTAGGCTCTACTTAATGGATTCTGGGAGAAGGGGAGGGGAGGGTGATCGCTTACAGACCCAACGTTTGGCATTATTTGCAAATACTTTATCTCATAGGAACTCATAACTTAAATATCTGAGTTTGCATTAACTAAAAATGGTTAAATAGCAACTTAAGAGCACAAATGCAAATTGATGTACCCAAAGCACGAACATCGTATCTCTATCCTAAACATTTTACACAAACCTTAGTAGCAGAGAGCTCCTAAGTGGTGCCGCTCCCGCGCTCCACTTAAGGAGCTTGATGGGAGCCCACTCCCATCGAGACTGGAGCACGCTCCTTACAAATATGGGAGCTTTTGTATATAGAAAATAGTGGATTTATCTAAGCCCGAGTCATGATACCTACAAAGAAAACTACAAATTATGACACTAGCCCATTTACACTTACAGTAGATTTGGCCCATATTTTTACTCCCTACAATGATTGTACTTTCGAAGTGTATATTCGATGGTACATTATTTTTCATCATATACACACATTCCTTTCGCGCTCCCAACCTTGGGAGCATCTATGATTTCCCACTCCCGCTTCTGCTTCTGCTCGCGCATTGTGAAACTAAGACACAAACGCTATACAGCCAAGAAGACATAAAAAATGAAGGAATCGAAATGACAGATAGAAGCCACTGTGCACTCTAATTAGAAAACTACACAACTCATATTAGAGTATATGCAAATTTAAAGGGTTCAATGAAGATGCTCAACAACCCAAAAATCGTACTGTGACCAAAAGAACATAAAGGGCATAGAACTTGCAAGTTTAACCAGATCTATGCAAGTTCTAAAGGGAACCTGCTCTTAAAACCAGCTTTTGCACAAATTTCGAGAGATATCATTACCTGATAACCGTCCATTCCCACCTTCTCTAGCAGCCTTTTGCAAGCAGCAACCTCATCCGTACTATCATAAATTTAGTGTCATATAAGTACGGAACTGTAACAGTGTCTAAACTTGTATACCTAACTACATCAAAACGACGTTATACAGAAGATCTTATATAATTAATCAATGATAGAAATAAACTAACAAAAAACAATAGAACTACCTCCCGTCCAAAACTTCAGGTGCAAGGATACCAAATCGATCTGCAAATTCATAGAAAGGTTTTCTTGTAGGATAACCCGCACAACTTATCCGAATTGCCTCCATGACACCCTAAAAGAAGACACATAACAACAACTGACATTTAATATTAAAAAAGAGCGAGAGAGAGACGACATCTCCATTCCCAACACCATGTAAAAAGGAGCTTTCCTTACCCCACAACGTAGTTGCTGTAGAACATTGCTATTCTCAAAAATAGCTGGCTTAAGAAGATTATTGGGCTTCACACACCGAATATAATGAGGTTCAGTTGAACTTAGAGTTTCAAGCAATGCTTGTAATTGTTGCTGCAACAAGTACAAGAGGAACTTCATAAGCCAACATATTAAACCAAAAAACAGATAATCCACAGAGTGAGAAAGAGAGCCATCAGACCTTGAACCGCGCACCTATTGAAGAGAATTTTGATTGCTTAGAGGATTCCTCAGAAGAGGGTGGAAACAAACTCGACACAAAGGAACATTCGGAAGCACTCAGGAGCGCTTGATGTTCAGCAATAACATAATCTTTGTTTTTGTCAAGGAACAATTCAGTTTGGTAGGTAACCTAAAGGATAATCAAAATGTTGATCCATCAAATTAATATGAAAATGCGTTGCCAATTCTTGTTTAAAGGTCTCTATTCTGGAACTGAACATATAATAACACAAAGACTAAAAACTCACATCACCAGCATAGTGGCAAATAGTGAAATCAGAGCGTGATAACTTTGGCTTGTTGAAGCGTTTGTGGTTTTTGAATGTTTGGTAAAGCTTTTGGGAAAAGGTTTCATATGTTGATCTTGGGAACATACTGCAAGAAAAACAAGACCCGTCATTGATCTCACAAGGGGAACCATCAAATGTAGACACTAACCACGAATCAATTGTAAATGATATAAATTAATTGAAATTCATTACTCTACTGAAAAGGAAGACAATTCTTCCAGCAGTACACCACTTACCAAGCTTCATCCAAAAGAGCTATTATGCCACCAGGTTTCTGAACATAAGAAAAGGAAATAATATATCAGAAAAAGCAAAACATAAGCAAATGATCAGCCTAATCAAAATATCTGATTCTAAAGGAAGTTACAAGGGACAAAGCCACAGACAAAAGAGAGTCCTGAACAATGTAACACTTGAGTGAAGCCTAAAGATGAATGTCATACCAAACCTTCCAGCACTACCATTTTAGATGCTTGTCTCTAGATGTAAAGCAGTAAAACAATGAGATGCCAATCAAAAGTTTCAGTGGAGGCAGACACCACAAACCTTTTCAATGAGGTCTAGAACGTCTTGGTTATCAATGAATTCAATGTAGCTCCAATTAATTTCTTCTTTTGTATATTCTTCTTGCTCCATTTTGAAAACGTGCTGTCCAACAAGATATCACGGATCATAAAAATATGCAACACAACAATTTCAAAACTCCTAGAATGAAGCCAACACAAACCTGATTGAAGTGTTGCTGAAGCTTCTCATTTGTTAAATTGATGCAAAATTGCTCAAAGCTGCACAAGCCCATGAAGGCAAAACATGAGAGAAATGGTCCAACATGCAGCTTCAGTAAAAGCATTTATGGGGACAAAATCCATTTAATAACAACATCAGGATTTCTGGTTTCTGGATTTTTACATAGCTGCCATTCAACACTAAACTAATCTCAATTTCTATAGAGCTATGCATTAATCATTATCCAAAGGGAAAACTTTTATGAACCAGATAGCTCACCTTCTTATGATCAACTATTCAACTTAGATGGTCACAATTTTCAACCTATTAACTATCAGAGGCCAAAAATAAAAGAAACTGGATTATGTCTTTTCAATTTCACATTCATCTGAGGTTGGTAAATGTCAAAATGAACTAACCGCGGAACCTTTGGCTCATAAAATGTCAAATATGTAGTTTGTGTATTTTGTTGGCAAATGAAGAAATATCTGACTTCTTCTGGACGGACAACCACAAGGACTACAGCATTTCTTATCCATGAAGATAGCACATGATTCCCCTGACCAATTACTCTTGAAGTGAGATTTCCTTTCAACTTAGATTACAATTTTATCCTCTTCAAACTACTTTTTTTTTCCTGTTCATCAATGAACACAAAGGCGTACCAGTTATGCACCTGTTTGTCTTGAAACTCTCAAATCCATAGATATCCAACACTCCAATCAGATACTTTGAGTTTTGGTCTTGACCAATTGAGCAATTAATTTTATCCACGAGCCTGCAGAAACAAGAAGCCAGTTACGAAGGACACTGAGAACTGGATTTACTATTTTACAGAAACCATGTGCAAAGTCAATGTTGAACAGTCTTGGACCCAAGCTCTCCAAACAGTGAAGCGTACCAGTCAAACAGCCGTGAGTAAACAACTTTCGCCAACGCATCTCTACTGACGGTTGCTGCTTCTGGATCCAGCCATTTCGTGATGGTTTCATCGCGAGTTACAATTACACGTTTGCAAAGAGAATCCTCCAAAGCCTTTGGATCACACCTGAACAAGACTTTCACTTAGAATTGCACATTTTGAACATAAAGCAGTGTGGAGACGCTTTTCTTGTGTATGCAAGCATAGGTAAGTCAATTATTTACATGAACAATTCTGCAGCAGTTCTCAGATGGAACCAAGATTTTTCATCTTTGGGCGTAGACGAGTCCATTTCCTTCCCCTTAGCAAAATTAATATTTCCTAAATGCAGAATTGCAGCCACAACTCGAAAAATTCCATCCTACGAAAGGAACAGGAAATAGCAAGAAACTTCAGTCAGTCACTTCAATACCCGAAAATTTGCATTGCTCATGTGAAATAACTTCCAGTAACTATACCTGCTCCTCAGGACTTATTCCAACAACGTCCATTGCCCTCCTTGTTGCGATGTATTCTTTAGCATCATCAATCCCATCTAACTCATAGCAATTTGTTTGATTTAGATAATGAAATGATCTTGGATTTCCCATTTTGTATCTTTGTATGTCCTGACAGAAGAGAAAACACATTTCCTCTTGAAATCAGAAACTACAACTACAGAGGATAACAAGATCCACTGTGAACTTGCTCTTAAAACAAACTTGTCGAACAGCAGCAGCAGTGCCGGAAATGCTGGATATGCAAACAGTCCACAAACTAAAACAAGTACCAAAAACCGATGATCCACACATTGCGCATTATAAAGGGGTACAATAAGGGATCATTATGGATTTCAGTGAAACCTCATCACTCAGGTGGAACAAGTTCTGTTTCTTTCATTTCTTGCTCACAACCACGTGCTCTAAATAGGAAAATTCTGGGCTTTTGAGAAGTTAAGGTTTCTAATCCAAGGAAGGACATTTTCGGTCAAAAAATTCATTATAATGGGATCAGAAACTCAGTTCAAGTTGTGGACAGATGTTAACAGTCACTTCTGTGTTGTGCTAACGACTTAAGGGTCTTGAATTTCATCTCTCTTCTCAGCCACGCCTTTTTACTGTACTTGTGTTTAAAGTTTTCATTGTTTATTGTCTTTATGATACATAATAGCATCAACGTCGTCTAAGGACTACTCAAAACCCGCTAGGTATTATTTTGTCAAGGGCAACACATATCATCCCTAATTTCGGCAAATGTCCCATCATGTTCCAGGTTGTCAAAAGCACCATGTACATTCATCCCTGAATTTCAGAAGAAGTCACAACTATATTCTAAACAGAAGAAGAGGAAACAAGGAAACAAAAAATGAGAAAGAAGAAGGGGATATAGATGTCATCATCGCAATGCATTCCTTAACATTATGAATGTCTGCGAGATTTACAATTTTGCCTTTTTGGTTACAAAGAAGCAGATGCTCTAAAATAAAAAGTCAACCCAGAGGTAAACAAATATGCAAGAATATTCAGAAAATGAAATGCTTCTGGGCCATAATTGGTATATTAGGCATGAATTAACTGTTGGTCAACCAGAGATCTCTAACCTCTGGTGGTGCAGCACAAAGCATGTAGAAACAATGGTAATTTCTCTCAGGATCAGACAATTGACAAACGCGAGATCTTTCAAGCAAGTAAGTTCTGATAGCAGCTCCAGAAATCCTTCCATTGTTGTCAAATTGAATCTCCACAAACTTACCAAAACGACTGCAGTATTCAAAACCATGCAGATCAAGACATAAACATGAAGCATGGAGTATCTGAAAAAAGTATGTCCGAAATAAAAAAGACAATTTACTGCAAAGACTTCCCCACCTTGAGTTGTTGTTTCTGACAGTCTTTGCATTACCAAATGCTTCTAGAACAGGATTGGACTGCAAAAGTGTGAAAATGGACCAAGAAGAAAATTTGTAATAGGCCAACCGGAAAAACACTCAGGTTGGGAAAGTAAATTACAAAGTCTGAATGTTCTCCAACATCTAGACGGACACATGGAACAAAATGAATTATTACCTCCAGGACTTTCTGCTCAACAGTCCTTCCCTCAGCTGCAACTCTTCCTCCCATGAAAGCCAGATAGCGCATAAGCTGTTTTGTGCTTTCTGTTTTACCAGCACCACTTTCACCACTAACCAAAATTGATTGACTTATTCCCTCATTAATCATTTGTCTGCATCCACGGAAATAGTCATTTCCATCATGAGCCGAACTAAAGAGGTTCAACGTATCAACTTATAGTGGAAAGCAGAGATTGTGTTAAAGTACCGGTATGCCGCATCTGCAACAGCAAAAGGATGCGGACTCAGCTCACCAAAAGCTGCCCCTTTATACTGTGCCATCATATGGCTATCATACAAATGTGGTAGTCTTGTAAAAGGGTTCACAGCGATTAATATATTTCCTGTGTAAGTCTGGGGACACCATGTGTCGGTTAGCCTCACTCTGGGATAAATGCTAATATCGTACCCAAAAAATAAGGAAACTTACATATATTTCATTTATATCATATCTAGATTTTAAATTTTGTAGAACTCCTGGTTCGTGCAAATAGGCCAGCTTTGTCATATCATCAACTCCACATGGCGGTGCTTCAGAATCCTTGGGATAGACATGGGATGCCTTAACGACAACCTGAAATTTAAAACTTAACATCAAACAAACAACCAAACAAGCAAAAAGAGAGAAGAAAATAATAGAAGTTGTCAGTTCTAAACATCAGAAGTCCGTATGCAGAGTGTAGAACACTCACTGTCTTCCCTGAAGTACAAAGAACCTTGATATCTTCACCATTGACCTCCAAAACTTCCCCATCTATCCAAGCTGCATCGGGATCCTCCACCCAAACAAGAGATCCACTGCCTAGACTGACTGAGCCAGCCTGCAAAACCAAGTGTCACGCGAATTAAAACAACCATAAGTGAGTAAACATTCAAAAGTGAAGAGAAACACAACACGGTTACTTTCAGATAACAAAATTACAAATACACGGTCATCAACTCACAAGATAAAGAAATACACCATAGATAATCAAAGCACATTCACTGAAAGTAGAATTAAGGACATCTACTCTAGAGATTCAGCAGGATTAGGTGCGCGGTGAAGGGGAAAAAGAAAACAGCATAGGACACGTGCAAAAATTGATCCACTTGAAAGATGAAACCCAAAAAAGGCAGTGCATTTACAGCAGTTAGCACAACCGTGGATGGAAAAAGTTTCTACCATCTCAATAAGGGAGAACTGTGAACGCGTTGTTGAAACTTAACTAGCCCGAACAAATAAATAGTCTACCATAAATAATCCTACATCTACTTCACAAATAAACAACGTAAAGGTCACTCCGGAATAATGTTTTTAGAAATTTTAGTTGCATGGGCAAACAATAAACCAGAAGCGCCAATGAGAAATGCATTCGCGCATGCAAGTATGGATGGAGTAAGCAAAAATAACATGACAACAAAATTTAAGAACCAAAATGGTTCGATTTAAAATGGTCCGATTTACTTCCTACATTTTACAGAACAAACCCCGAGACCGAGAACTAATTATTTTCCTCATTAACTTCAGGCATTCATAGAAAAACGGCCAATGCCAGTACTCGGGATAGAAAACAGGGGGGGGATCATTATAACAGCCATATGAAATGCCTACCATCCTAACTGATCCCATTAGCTTGAGCTGCTCATTGCAAGAACTTAAGGTAGTTCATTTCAAGTGTTAGACCTGGTCATCAAAACTCTTTCATGATTTGTTCTGAATATAAGAAGCTGCATTTCTGAATCATTCATCAGGTTTAAGTCTAGAGTTCAAATCCTTGATCAGCAGCGAGCTATATTTGGACTGACCGTCTACTGGTGCATGACTAACAACAAATCTACAAACAACCCAGATTAACAAATTTCACTCTTTTTAACCCAGTCAAAACAGATCAGGCATAAGAGGAAACAAAACAACAACTCAATCAATCGCATTGCTAGTACCAAGACCGAAAAAATTGCTGAAAAAATAAGCAGTAACAGAAATGTATAACCCATTACCATCTTGATAGACTTTATCCGAATCGGAAACCTCAGCTTCCGATTCCTTCAAAGCCAACAACAACTCAGCCACCACAGATCAGAGAACAGACTGATTTTCCCGATTCCAACCACTCAATTTGCAAATCCTCCTCCCCTCTTCTTGGCCCACTTCTCTTTACCCTCTTTTCAAGATCAACCCAACAACCAAAATGAACTCTTTCCCCCTTGGTTATCTTCGGTACAACTTCTTGGTTTCAGAAAACCTTCAGAAGAAGAAAAGACACCAAGAAAAAAACCCAGAAGCCGGAATAAGCTTAGACCCTTCACAAGTCTGATTCTTTTTCACTGAAATATGGAAAGAAATCTGCTTGAAGATGGAAGAAAATTGAAAACCCCCTTTAGCGCTGTCAAAGCAAAGATCTAGGATGTGTGTTTTTGGGTTGCGTTATTTTCTGTTTTCTTTGGTTTTTCTTCTCCCCTTCTTCTGCCGTGTTAAAGCTAACAGTCAAGTTTTGATTTATAATTAAAAAAATATTATATTCGCTAATTATTGTTTAATTTAAAAACTACTGTTAATGTAAACGCTCGTTAAATGAATTGAATTCCGAGAATGCCCTCGTTTAGTCAGCGTAATGAC
>JABCMJ010015969.1:0-20338 GCA_014822125.1 Arbutus unedo
TGGCCAAACCCGAACCGATTTAGGCTCTAGTAATTAACCTGCTTCTCCTACCTAGCGAGGTTGTAAATGGACCGTTGTTCTATGTTTTCCCTAAACTCAAGCAATGATTCTTGATTGCTGATTTAATAACTCTGATTTTTTTTCCCCAACAGGATTCACCAGCCCACTAAAGATCTGCACTTCTCATTGGGAGAAAAAGAATGGTAGATTGGTGGAGGTTCCCCTATGCAAAAATCCATCAACATATATCAGCTGGGATGGGGTACACTATACTGAGGCTGCAAATCATTTGATTGCCAAAAGCATACTCAATGGTTCATTCTCTGACCCTCCACTTCCCATAACCCTAGCTTGCCATAAACATGTATCTATGTAGTTGATGATAGCTATCTGTGAATAAAATCTACTTTTTAGTGGGATGCAAAACCTGAAAGTCTAGTTAGTTTCTTGATAGAGAAAGTCTAGAACACGATATTTTGTGTACAAATTTGGACACAAATGTGTTTGGAACTATGCGATTTACATGGAGTTCTCTAAAATAATTTGGGCTCCACATATATCGGATGGTTTTAGACACATCTAAATCCAAATTTGTGCACGAGTGTGTTAAATTTGCTCTTCTTAGATAAAGTGTGGCATATCAGACCTTTAAAAGTTTTATCACTTATTTACTAAAGCTGCAATGTTGGAAAGAAGATTATATAGTTTAGTTTTTCTGAGTTTTCTTTTATGTTGGTTATGTTGAGATTGCCTCTGCTAAGCTTCTCACCAATAGGAGTGTAAGCGAAAATTGGAAAATCAAACCAAACAAGAAAACCAAATTGGTGATTTGGTCCGGTTCAGTATGGTTTGATTTACTTTAAAAATGTTGGTTTGGTTTTGGTTTTATGATCTTGAACACACGAACCGAACCGAAACAATTGCAATGTGTATTTTTCTTAGTTTTTTAAATATGTTGATGGTTAATTTGCTACTTGATGAATATTCTTTAGATTGTAGATATTTATATACAAGTTGATATTCTTTTATTTTTATATTAGACTTGGCTTATTCCTGATCCAACTTCTTATTTATGTACTAAAAAACTCAAGTTTTTTATTGCACTCGGCTTGGTTCATTTGTAACTTAACCAAACCAGTAAATTGAAAAATGGACAAAAACGAACAAATCATAATCAAATTGGGCCGAATTAGTCCATTTCATTTTTTAAATTCCTACCGGTTTGGTATGAATTCTTCCTCTATTCTTCCTCTAAATTAGACCGAACCAGATTGCTAATTTGGAGTCGACATGTTCTGATTTTTAAATTCCTAAACTGAATGCATCGATTCGATTCGAGTTTTCTTCTCCAAATTAGAACGAATTAGACCGGTTATACCCTTATATAAATGATCTTTCAACTATAATATAACAAAACCCTAGCTATGCTAAGGGAAAGCCTTCATACACAAATGTTAGGAACACAGATCGGATGCAGATATGTCTGGAATCGTTGGATGCACGTGGGACTCTTGAAAACGATTTCAAACACATTTGTGTCCGGATGTGTCCCTAACATCTATGTACCTAACATTATTCCTATGCTGATGGAACTTGAAAAGTTGTTAGATGATATAGAACCTAAGAAATGAGGAAAAATTATTCATTGCTCCTAGAACTCCAAGGGCTTCGCCCACCACACATTAGCATGGGACCTATTGCAATTTTTTTGAATCCCATATCAAAGAATGGTAGGTAGAGCCCATAAAGAGCACTAGATAATCTCTAGAGATGAGCAAGGACCTCCAATTACTTAGGATTTACATCGTGTCACGCTTGGTGGACAAAATCTCTAGTAAGGAAAAATATTTGGTCATAAATTTTTTCAATCAATATTTGTTTGAAAAAACATCAGTGATACAAAAAAAAAAGAAAAAGAAGTTGTGGTTACACCGAGTTGGCTCCTATACCGTTAGCTATATGCTACTTGTTCCCTCGACGCAGTGGAGGTTTCGCAGCGTATCATTAGCATCGGGCTAAAGGCGGTTGGGCAACTCATACGAATTGCCTTGCCTAACAACATAGGGACAAAAGGGAGAAGGTTGTCTCGTTATCTACACCTCCGGTCGGATGAATGGAGAACTGATCGACCCGGATTTTCACTAGCGTTGGCGGGTCTTGGAGTGCCTGTCAAGGGCACTAGCGCATACCTTGGGGATATCCTCTGACAAGCTAAAGCAGGCAACAAGAGCTAACAGGTGCTGAAATTCTCGATCAATTTGATCGAATTTTGAAAACGGAAAGATATAAAGAGTTTTTTCATTGAGTAAAACTTTCTCCTTAAAGGAAGATAAGTAACTGTATTATTTGTAACCTTAGGGCAGATGAATATCAGCATACCCCTTTGTGCTAAAATGAATGAAAACAAAAAGGATAGTCATTTCTCACTAGTCGTTGCAATTGGCATCAGAACTTTTATTTGTACCGAAATAGCGATCTCCAAACTCTCCCATGCCCGGGATCACATGTAAGTCTTTGTTAAGTGTTGTGTCAATCTCCGATGTCACGATTTTTAGCTTGGGGAATTTCTTACAAACAGCATGTATTCCTTCAGGAGCCTGCGTTGTAATGAAAAATTTAAAATTTTACCCGAAAAAAAAAAGGACACCCCACATCCCCAGAAGCAAAACCATCATAAAATAGCTAACGGGTTATCTATTGAAGAACTATGAGGGGCCAATGATCCGTGGCTGACTACACAATATTGGGTAGAACTTGAAAAAATGTGGGGAAAAGTCAAGCATCAAAACTACTTACCGCTATGAGGTTGAGGAAGATGATGTTTGATTCTGCTACACCCTTGCTCAGCAGCAGAGAAATAGCTTTGATTGCAGAATTTCCTTATAAGAAAAGGAGTAAAAATTTTAGGCAATGGTCCAATGGATATGTAGAGGTAGATATATACAACATATATGCAGCATTTTCTGGAGCAACCCACTTCCCTCAATAGGGCAATGTCTCGCACATAATTAAGGGAGCCATTGAAAGGTGACTAGAACACCAGAAAGGGCGACTACCTGAGCTAATGATATAGGCAAGAACACGTTCCGGCCAAGTCCTTTTGATTCATTGGTCTAAAAGAATATGGAGACAAAATAGGAAAGAATTAAAGTAGGCTCGGATTTTAGTTTACCTGAAGCCAGAACTGGGTCGAGCAATAACACATGGCGGCTGGAAATGTCAGCTGGTAGTTTCTCATAGATTAACTGCAGCATTGTCACACGAACGAAACCTGAGAGACTGAGAGAGAGAGAGAGAGAGAGAGAGAGAGAGAGAGAGGAGAAGGAAAAGGGGGGGGGCGTTTTGGGTTTGGGGAGCTGGGGGAGCTTAAACATGTTAGTAGCAGTTTCTGCAAACCTGCCGGCCATTGTCACCTTCTCCATGGATGAGGATTTTGCCAATCTTGATTCCCTTACAACATGCTCTTAGTGCATTCTCCATGCTTTCCCCACTAATTATCAGGAAACTTGAGGTGTTAGTATTCAATCATTCAAATTTTTCCAAACTGTTATCATGATAATAGATACCACAATCCCGAAACAACAACATTGAATGAGCCAATTTTCACGCAAAGTAAATCTTCCATTGACCTCTGCTTTTTTGTTGTTGGAGAGGTTGTCCAAGCTTATGTACTAATTTTGGATGTAATAACTAACACTCCCCCTGCACATGCGATTACTGACCCGCACGTGGAGAGGTAAACAACGGATCCATAACACACGGATAATAATGAAACAAGGTGCATTTAAGACATAAAAAATCAGGCAATCAACTAAGAGAGTCTTGTCCAAAAGCATCCGAAACTTAGCTTCAATATCATGTTAACACATTCAACCCAAAATCAATTGGCAATGAGCAGAGAGACAAGCTATAACATGAATTAAAGACCCCAACATCACAATGCACTCGTGAATATGTACTTAGCCAACTTGAACCAGGAGAGGTATAACCATGTTTCTTTTGCTTTTACTCAAAACAAAGATATAACAAATTGGAGGCAAGTTCTTATTAATAACAACTCAAAGATTTAAGTAGACAAATACCTTCTGATGACCGACACCCCACACAACCTCTTGCAGAAAACCACTCCAGTGTATACTGATCCTGCAAATAGTCGGAGGGAATGGAGTTATTATTCAGACTAATTTTGAATATGTTTAACAAATCCACCAGCGTCAACCTTTCATAGGATGTGGTAAACGTTACAGTTTTGTAAATATAGCCATGATATGAGAGGACGAATCTAGGGGAACTAGTTGGTTATGCACCCCAAAATGTTTGTGAACTTCTAGATAATGAACTTTTCACAAGTAAGAGGACCTTTCTATCTCTTTCGAGCATGGTTCCTCCAGAGACCAAATGCCCCCATATATCCTCCGCTATTTATTTGTACGTTCATTTAGAACGTGTGATCAATTAATTCAACAAGATCCCTTCGGATCAGATTCAAGATAAGGTACCTGTTGGAGTAATGATCTGTTGTTCAGTAAAAGGAAGGTGGCCTAGACCATGTTCCACTACCTGAAACATCAAATTCACCATAACATTACGCAACATCATCTCGGTGAACTGAAGTTAAACGGTTAGTTAGTCAAGGGGATGTTTTTTTCGTTGAAGTTCTGATACCAAACGAATAAGTCGGTCTGCATAGAAAACAAAATCATGCTTTGTTGTTCTGACATCACGTATAAGAGTGTGCATCCCGCGTAACTGCAGTAAATGGTGAAACATCAATCAAGCATTCACATTTTTCCTTAGATAATTCTGGACTCTTACAATTTCACACATTGCAAAGTTGAAAATGAAGTTACCTGAAAGGTTGAATGTATAACAAAAAGGCTTGGGTATATTTTGCATAGATCATGCTGTCCAAGCTTTGTCCGGATATGTTGTACTATCAGGTCGATTGCAACATCATTATCTGCACCACGCGGGATGATGACATCTGCGTGTTTCTTTGATGGGAGTATAAATTCATCGAAACTAGGCTTAACGAATTTAGTGTACTGCAAAAATCATATTTCTTGGTTGGTGAGGGGAATTAGTAATCGTTGTAGCACTTGAAATTAGGACACTCTTTTAACAAATGAATGGAGCTACAAAAATCAATATCTCATTTCATTATCTTACAAATTTTTCAATGTACAAATGACAGGAGAGGCTCGGTGAAATAGACATGATTGTGAAAATGTTTTGGAACTTCGGCTATTAATAAAGGGAGGATTAAAGCTTAACATCATTTCTTTTCTTACATGTGTAACCTTCCGAGCCCATTGGATTACAAGCAACCTCTAAACTAAGTTGTCAGTAGACTACACTTTTTTTGGGTTTCCTTTGTAACCTACACATGGGTATCCTCTACTTGATTATAGCAATGAACAGCCATTAGACACAAGACTTCAAATGTATGGATTACTCCTACATGTCAATTTGAGGAGCCCTAATGAACTAGCCATTTAACCTATCTTTGAAGTGAGACTGGGTGAGGAATGGGTACACTGAGTGGAAGGGAAGGTTGTCTATGGAACCAAAATAAAGACCATATCGGTAAATGTATAGAAAATGTTCTTAATAAACTCGTTAACTTGAGTTTGGTCGAAACTTCCCATATAGCGGTGCATAAACATACTGAATGAGCGGTTTTAAGCACCACAAGATGTCTTATATGTTTAAATTCGAAAGCAAAAGACAGAAGTTGGATGTCTACACCTTCTGTCTTCTGCTTTACAAACTTGTCTTGCATGGCTGATAAAAATTATGTGTTTAACATGAAGCTGGATGTCTACATCTTATGGGTATTGTGTCTTTTTTATCTTCCACAATTGTAATATGAAGAAAGGATGGAGCAAGCTTCATCAATGCAGTTAACTGTTATCCATCTATTAAGATTATAAGAGTCCACTGACCTGATCAAGCACATTTTCAATGTTCCTTCCCCTTTCAACTGTGTCACGTTGTATCCTCCTCGCAAGCCGCACGTCAGAATCTGCACTGGTGAAATGGTAATGGGGTTATTGCCTAAGATACCACAATAAGAGAGATTCTTAAAGTCAAGCTTGAGCATCTGGAGATGTTTTGATAACTAGAGGTAGAAAGAAGAAAGGGAGAGGGAGAGAGAGAGAGAGAGCAGTAGAGCACATTATTTTCCAAAATCTAATAAAGGAGAACCACATAAAAAACGTAGTCCTGCTTAATAAGGTCAAAGAAGAACCTGTGTCAACAAAGATCTTCATGTTCATCAGATCACGGACACGCGGGTCATGAAGAACCAAAATACCTTCCAAAATTATGACGTTTGAAGGGTTGACCTACATTTCATTATAAATTGTTAAAGTCATATGTGCCATTGGAGACTTATTTTGGTCCTAGAAAGGAGGAGGAGATATTGTGGCATAAGCAAATCATAGGAGTCTAGCATATGGAATTAATTGCATCACATCTTACAAAGAAGTAACAACTATATCTTGTGTTGTCCAGATCTCAAAAATATAAACCCCATCCAATCTCTGGCACTAAAACGGTCCGTTTGTTAGTGGTCAAAATTTTAAAAGGGATATGATAAATATTGTAAGAAAGGGATACAGTAAAAGGTTATTGTAGAGGGATGAATAGTTTATAAAGAGTTTTTTTTATGCATTTTTTGAGGAAGGAAGTTATGGTAAGAAAGTAAACAACATGACAAACTCGGATTGCCATATCCGGGGTGATAAGCAATGGACACTTTTATGACCCCTAGCAAATAGCCATGACAAGAAAAAAAGGAACTTAGTACCTTCTGAGCTGGTTCTATGTGTTTATGACTCTTAACATCATAGTTTGGAATACTGACTGCCTGTCCATGTTTCAAGTTTTCCATGCATAAAAGGAGAAGTTCCGTATTGAAGGCATCTGCAAAACATCCAGAATGTGAAGAGGCATGATTTAAGTACATCTACATGCCTAATAAAACCAAGGAGGTACACAAGACTATGTTTAAGAGTATGCAGATTATATGTTTTTGAAGTATGAACTAAAACTCCGTATGAGCCTTACCAGGATGGTCATAGTTGTAAGTGTGGACCTTTTCTAATTGCTCATCACTCAGCAAGTGATAAAATGAATCCTGCAAGAATCAAAATATTGTGTGCATCCACACAGGTTTGCATCAATGGTCGGCAACCGAGATGGGTACCAATCGTAATCTAAGAAAATAAGGTCAATTGATATAAACGAAAATGTCACCCCAACTAGGTACGGCCTATTCTGAATCCACACTATATAAATGGACCATTGCAGTGCATAAGAGCTACCTTTGCTGTATTTTTCACAATGCGATATTATTTAAGACGACAGACATATCTGTCTAATAGGCAGATGCCATACATCATATGCAGTTAAAGTTGAGACCCGCGTAAATGTGGTTGCTATAGACAACCCCTTGTGTTGAATTATATGCATATGGACACTAAAGCAGTCTCGTTAGGTTGAAATGGTTGGTGGCAATAACAGAAGTCTTAAGCAAATTACATCACCCAATGACCCAAGTTTGTATTAAGAACTGGTTGCAGTAGTACTTAACAGTCAGAAGAGAGTCAGGAAAATACTTGACTGACGAGAATAACCCGTTGATCACGGAGCTGAGAAACGATCATATTGCAAACTGTTGTTTTTCCAGATGCAGTCCCACCAGCAACACCTTTAAGTTCAGCAAATCACATTAGTTCCCTTGGCATTATGATCAAATTGAATGGCAAAAGCATGGTAATGAAACATCAAAAGTTGAACTAAGTTTTTTGGAACAATAACATAGACATATCGGGCTTCTTTTCTTTCCAGAGCAGAGCTGCCTTGCTCGTAGCCCCCTATTGATATCAAAGGAGACGAAGGCTGAAAAAAGAAGCAAGACTTGAGGGAGTAAAGAGTCTCCGTTAGGTGGTTCTGCGCCAAGTGCTACCGATTGTCCTTCCTTTATAGATTGAACAATCACAACTTCACCCGACAAACACAGTCGATTCTATACTCAAAGTTGAGTTCCATACAAACTCAATATCTACAAAAACTGAGTGGGGGAAATTTTTTCTGAAGCCGAAAGGTAACAAAAATGAGAACTATCCGAGAGTTAGAAATTTGTACATTTGGACGCATTCAACAACTGCCGAACTTGCTTTTATGTGAATTCTAAACTCTTTACCCCTCCCAATAGTTGGCCATGGTAGTTAGTATTGATCTGTTGTGTGAGATAACTGTATGAGTTCACGAGCAGCCACGCCATGCATTTTATCCAATTGGTGTGATCAGTACTTAGTCCAACACTCACGGCTGACAACAACATCATTATAAAGGATAATTCATAGTTTGAATAGAACATGCTGATATTGTAGTCTAGTCCTGCTTTCAGTTTCTTTGATCAACTTGGACTTCACTATCCACTAGAGAGAGCATTAATCTCTTCCTTCCGAAGTAAGATTTGGTTACTATTAGGCCTCCTTTCCCTGAGCCACAACTGGAGCTGGATCTCAA
This sequence comes from Arbutus unedo, assembly GCA_014822125.1. NCBI lineage: Eukaryota > Viridiplantae > Streptophyta > Magnoliopsida > Ericales > Ericaceae > Arbutus > Arbutus unedo. Next base: position 8,539 of record JABCMJ010015969.1, read on the forward strand.
CCAACCTCCTAACCCTGAGCCCAAGGCTCCATGCACAACAGAAGTTCTTCTTATGAAGATTATAAAGAGAGGAAGACAGGGAGGCATGATGTCTGCAGTATACATACTTCTTCTAATACAACCAAGTTTTCTTCATTTCACTCCTTTTCTCAACAAAGCCGTTTTATACTTATCGAGATTGTCTCGTTTCCGAAGGAGAAGAAACAGAGAAGACTTATAAAGAATCTCTCGGTTCTTTTCAAAGCGAGACAGGATTAATGAGGCTATTCAAACAGGCATATGCATACTAAATGGTATTCGCGTAGCACTCTACACCTCTGAACTATAGGAACTCAAAATCATGGGCAATCACACTTTATTTTCTTCACCACAACCTCATTGAAGTGGTAAACAATAAAAATCTACTCTACCTCAGATTTATGAATTCATGGGGAACTAATATTGACAAACAGGAGACATCAAACAATTGAGAAATTATTATGTGCTCCAGAAGCATTGGCACATTGCTCCCAGAGCACATAATTTTTTCCCTAGACTTACCAATTACAAATGGTTGATTGTGTGAGACTCCTTCTAAGCCATTTTCAGATTGGATCTTGAAGTGATCTTTGACAGTATTAGTTAATGCAGTCAGCATCTCAGCCTCCATCTATGACACCAACAAAAAAATGAAGCTTCAAATGATAAATAAGCACACAAGCTGTATGGCAAATATACTCTCAGTAGTTGATTCCGCAAATACAATCAATGGCCTTATATTAAAAAATTCACCCAAAAATGTCACGAATTACTACCCATTTTCAGAATGATCGATCGATGAAGTTCTGGAAAAGGGAGGAAAAAACAAGAACAGAAGACTTAACAAGGAATCTGGTAGCAATGAACGCATATCAGAAAAATAGTATGATATCGACTTGATTTCGCTATATGGCAAACATACTCTCAGTAATTACAAAGACAAGTACAATCAATGGCCTTATGATTCAAAAATTCACCCAAAAATATCCCGAATTATTACCGATTTTAGGAATGGTCAGTCGATGAAGTTCTAGAAAAGGGAGGCAAAACAAGAACAGAAGACTTAACAACGAATCAGATAGCAAGGAACGCATATCGAAAACAAAAGTATGATACGGACTTGATTTGATTCGAATCGCAAATATACTCTCCATAGTTGATTTGACAAATACAATCAATGGCCTTATAATTCAAAATTCACTCCCAAAAGTCACGAATTACCACCCATTTTGGGAATGATTGACGATGAAGTTCTGGAGAAGGGATGAAAAAACAGGAACAGAAGACTTAAACAACGAATCAGGTAGCAATGAATGCATATCGAAAAGAAAAGTACGATATCAAGTTGATTCGAGTCCAGATTCGGGAACCTTTTCATAGGATATCTTGCAACTGGACTGTAAATATCAATTGTCCTAATTCAATGAGCAATTAGGAAGCAAATCTATGGTTTTTTTTGGAACTAAAGCTATCATTTTATCTAGCTATGTCCTGCTCAGCTTCCGTATACAATTCCAATTCGATTTTACATTCAATTGTCCTAATTCAATGAGCAATTAGGAAGCAAATCTACTTTCTTTTTGGAAATAAATTTATCATTTTATCTAGCCATGTCCTGCTCAGATTCCTTATACAATTCCAATTCGATTTTACATTCAATTGTCCTAATCCAATGAGCAATTAGGAAGCAAATCTATCGTTTTTTGGAACTAAATCTATCATTTTTGTTCTATCTATGTCCTGCTCGCTTCCATATACAATTCCAATTCGATAAACAAACATTCACGACGCAAACATCTGCAATCTCACACACACACACACTCACACACATATATACAAATTATTTGATTCCAGATTCGGGAACCTTTCATAGGATATCTAGCAACCGGAATTTAAATGAGCAATTAGGAAGCAAATCTATCGTTTTTTTTTTTTGGAACTGCATCTGTCAGTTTATCTAGCTGTGTCCTGCTCAGCTTACACACACACATACACATATATATGGAGATTACACTAACCGCCGTATGCACGTTAGTACATAGATATGTGCGTGTGTGCGTGCAGAAAAAAATTCACGAGATGAGAAAAGGATATCAGTAGGATTACCGCCTTACCGGATCAATTGAGATTAATCGGGAACTCAAAGAGAAAATTTTGAGCTATGAATTGTCGACAACCGGCATTGCACCTCTGAGGATGGTATGTAGAGAGATAGATAGATAGATAGAGATAAAGAGATAGAGATATAGATAGATTGGAGCTCTGAGGGTGGTATGTAGAGAGAGAGAGAGAGAGAGAGAGAGATTCTGTTGCGGCCGGAGTTCTGAGGGTGGTATGTATATATATGTAGAGAGAGAGAGAGAGAGAGAGTTTCTGTTGCGCCTTCTTCTATATGAATTGGGATTTGGAAGAGAGACGGAAAAAGCGGGAACACGCATGGCTGTGTCGTGTTGACACGTGTCTGATGATTATACGTCGGTATTTTCTATTATTTTGATTAAATTCGCATTAAATTTTTAAATTAATTATTCGTTAATATATGAAGTAAAAAATATAGGTAAAAGCCTACAAAAGTTAATAAGATGGAAAATTTTAAAAATACAGTTTTTATTATTCTTTTATCTAAATTCTTTTAATTTTGATTTGTATTTTTATACTTTTTTAATTTTTTTGTTGAGACGAATAAAAATATTTGAAAAAATATATATAAAATAAAATATTGAATAATACAAATTGTTATTCATGAAAATAATTTAGTCCAAACTCGGTACAATATCAATTAAAGAAATTTGTAATAAATCCAATAAAATAAGAAAAAATATAGATTAATTTTTTTGTATGAAATAGTTGATATTATAGTTTTGTTGAAGTTAAAGACCTCAAAATAACTTATTAATATTAAGAACGCACGACTTTATTTCAATTAAATGACAGCATCGACATAGGGCTCATAAACAAATTGAATGAGCCAAGCAGTAAAATATCTAAATTTAATTTGAAAAATTAATGAATTTTATAAACAAAATAAGCTTGATTTATTTCTCAAACAAGACAATTGTGAATAAGATTTAATTGAGTCAATATCTCAAGTAATTTGAATTTTTCAAACAACATAAATTAAACGAGTCAAGTAATAACTTTTCAAATATTGCAACCTTGACAAGTTCTAAAAAAATATTCAAACTTGATTTATGAACAAATGAATCTTGAATAAACATTAACAAGCGAACAAGAGCTCGAATTCCGAGTAAAATTTAAATTCAATAATTACCCAGTATTTGCGAGATGGAAAAATCTACGGTCTCAGAATTTTAATCACGAATTTTTTTCAAAATTTAAAATCAAATGTCATGATCTCACTTGTACTTGCGCTCCCTTAAATCTAAGTGAATCATGACATCTGATTTTGAATTTGAAAAAACTTTATTGGTCTCAATTCTTGAATTATAACACTCCTCTTGCGAGAAACAAGACTTGGGGCTACATATATTGTGTAGATTAGCAAAAATAAAGTCCAAATAGGCTCTCCAAGAAAACCTAGACATCCAACCTATAATCGCAACAACCTCATTGCAGGAGCAGAGCTGTACTGACTGACTGAGCTCCTAGAGGTCCTGGAGACCACCGAGGCTAACACCATCCCTTGCCTAATCTTGACTATAGAACGACAGATCCCGTCAGCTCCACGACATAATCTAAAAGAAGGAGTAATGCTTTAGTTAATATGTAATCACAACAACCTAATTGCAAGTGCGGAGCTCTATCAACTAAGCTCTTGTCCGGGAGACCACAGCGGCAAGAACCCACCCTTATCTAATCCTGAATATAGAAGGGCAGATTCAATCAGCGTCACTAAGACGTAATTCAAAGGAATAAGTGACGCTTTGGTAAACCTCGAGAGCTTCAAAGTCCTTTTCAGTAGTCGTCGCTTCTCCAACCAAAACTCATACCACCACCAAATGCTCTGTTAGATTCAAGAACCATACCACCAAATGGGACCATTGGTTTGAGCTGAAAGGTCAGCCTCTGTTTCGTACCTAGTGGTCATGGCTTCTAGCCATACGTTTCATATATATGTGTGCGTGTGTGTGTGTGTGAGAGAGAGAGAGAGAGAGATTTGAGTGTTACATACATGATGTTCTGCGTATGCCAAAAAACGTAGACATGCTAATGAGTGATTAGAAAGAGAAAACTAACACAAGGAAAGTTTGTGTTGGTTAAAGTAACACAAGTAATGTGTGTGTTTGTGAGTGTGATCTTTGATTGTTATATACGTGATTTTTGCATATATAAAAAATATAGACATGCTAATGATTAATTACAAAAGAGGAGAGAGAGAGTGTGTGTGTGTGTGAGAGATATTTGATTGTTATATACATGATGCTTTGCATATACCAAAAATGTATACAAACTAATGAGTAATTACAAAGAGAAAAGAGATATACACACACGTATACATATGGAGAGAGAGAGAGAGAGTGTGTGTGTGTGTGTGTGTGATATTTGATTAATATATACATGATGTTTAGTATGTAACAAAAAAAGTAGACATGCTAATTAGCAATTACAAAGAGAATACTAACACAAGAAAGTTTTTTGGTTAACCAGTACACCGCCCTATCTCTGTCTGTGTGTGTGTGTGTGTGTGTGTGTGTGTGTGAGAGAGAGAGAGAGAGAGAGAGAGATTTGATTCTTATGTACATGATGTTTTGCATATACCAAAGAGAACTAACACAAGAAAGTATTTTTGTTAACCAGTACACGACCCTATCTCACAGGTACTTGCAGGGAAGTCTATAACATAAAATTGACATCCATTTTATGGGTAACAAAAACCAATGTTAAATTAGAAACAAATTCGAGTTTCTCGAAATGCCATTCAAATAATACACAAGATACCCAAAATACTGAATGGAAAACCTAGTTTTGCATCAGTTATTGTCATCGTCGTTGTCCACAGATATAAATATCTGTCACACCATATCGCGAAGTTGCGAATCTTCATGCTGCATATTCGTTGTCATCCCAAATGTCAGAGGGAGGGTCCTCGTGTACAAACCACAGCAGGAGGGATGACGTGGCCCCTTGATTTCCAAATTCAAAGACGGGGAATGTACGCATAGATTCCTGTCATAGCCAAAGTAACCTAATCTCAGTTTTTTCTTTGCCAACATCATTTCATTCATACAAGGGTTTTGCATTTTTTGCAAGACAAGTTTTGAGGAAAAACTAATCTAAAGGCATGGATCTCGTTAAACTATTTTTTCTACAAGACAAGTTTTACAGGCAGGGGTCTTACAACTTTCTTATTAACTGAAAGCATAAAAAAGTACAAGACGATTTAGCATTCTCCTGTCATGGCCTTCCAAGACCAATGAATTACATTAGGTCCCCGTGGGGTCATCTGTCTCATCCCATTTTCTATCATAGTAGTGCACCATACTATCTTGCCAAACTATGTCCTAAACGACATGTTGATATTGATTTGGTTGAAGGGACAAAAAACAAAGTGTCAGTCCCGATTTCCTCGAATATCAAACTCATCTTGGGGCCTTTCAACCAGGATTGTCACAAAAAAACTAGCAGAAAGTCGAACATATATGATTGAAAGTAGAAAAGGAGAATGGATGTACCTGAACAGGGAGAGCTTATTTGCATTATTGTAGAGCCCCCTCCTCCTCCCAAAGCTTCTTTCTTGCAATTAGTACTCTTTCCTCATTTGAAGAGAGAGGATCAATCCTCGGTTCAACTTCTGATAACCATCCATCCCATCTTAACGCGGCCAAGAATTTGCGAACATGGTTTATGACAGAAGGCTTGTCTCTTATGATGACAAAACCCTCAGGCCTTAGGATACGGTCCATCTCGATCAGAAGATCCTCTGCACTACAGCCACGACTTTCGATCTCTGAAAACACTGTCCAAGCATGAAGGAGATCGTAGGTGCGAGGGTATGTAGAGTATGACTCACACCTGAAAATACAAAAAGAAAAGAAAAAAAGAAGAAACAAAACCTACTTTGTTAGTTGAAATGAGAAGTTCATTGCAATTCAGCGAGCAATGAGAACAACTTACTTCTCTATTCGTATGCTGCTTCAGCAGATATTGAAGAGCAAAGGCACAAGAGCAAGCAAAGAGATGATATTAAAAGTCAAAACAATTGGATTCAGATAAGACCAGCAGAGAAAACAAGCTAAAAAGGGTCAAACATGTACTAATAAGATAAGAAGATCAATCTGCTTTTTTATCCCGAGCTTCTTGATTCCTGGAGCTTGGAATTTTTGTAGCGTCTAGATCGAAGAGCTAATGAGTTTACCACATTCTTTAGGAATGGTTTTTTTTTAGCATGCCAACATATAAAGGGTGGATCCTTCCGAGCCCAAAATTGCTGAGACGAAGACAGAAAACAGGGATACCGGAACCAGAATGAAACAAAAGTTGTGCATTAAGCAAGCACGCAAGCAGCTCTTCTGCCCAGATTAGGTTTATGTTCTATGCCTACGATGCCAAGCCTGCTAGTACGTCTGTGAATTGTTTGGTGACTAAATCTGGGATAACAAACAAGTTTTGACTTGATTCCTTCACCAAGAAAGGGGAAATGACTCGCTAGGCTCCCATAACTACTATTTCTACATATATGAACAATCCATATCACATTTTAATTCAGAGCCTTAGTGTATTTCTTCATTACTTAGGGGGGCGACAAATGGTTCTTTGCATCCTTCTTTTAAGTTCCTCCCAGATACACAACTTACATACCCGGCTCAACATTCTTGGGAAACAATCGAACCCAAGGTCCGGTTACAAAACAATTAGGATTTAGAAACCAATAAAATGAAGATTAACTCATGCAATGTAGCATTCACGTTGTACATACCAGTCATGCACTGTTCCAATTAAGCCCCGGTCATATATAATCTTCAATCTGGACGACGAATTGACTGGAGCAACATTCATTACCCAAACATCTTTATCTTTAAGGGCAGCAGCAAATCCACCAAGATTTGAGTGCAAGTCCATCACATTTCTAAAGGAGTCCTTTTGTATAACAGATTTCATCTGCTTCCAGTACTCGATCACCCTATGATGCCATATGCTCTGCATTACATGAATTTCTTTAGCAACTAAAATTTGAGTTCACAACAACAAAAAAAAAGGGAACAGAAATGGAGAAATAGAGCACATGATCTCTCTAATGATGCAACCATGCTGTTTTTCTTGTTTTCCTTAGGAACTTACAGAGTCTTCATGAAACTCATTGGCGCTGACATTAATTTCTTCAAGACGAGGAGGAGCGGCTGTAAGCCTTTTCGGCCAAGGCTGTAAACCACTACCTTTTTCTCTGTGAACCTCTGTTTTCAATTAAGTGTCAAGTTAGATATAGCAAAAACTCGACAGAAAATAATTGGTGAAGATAATAGTTGTTGAGAAAATAAATAAAGAAGTTACGTCTCTCTCTAACAACTTAAGTTTTTATATGAGTTGGTAGTTAACAATCTAATATGATATCAGAACAGACAATCGATCCGCTTAAGTTTTTAGATGAATTGGGGGTTAACAATCCAATAACTTACAACATCCAACTCAAAATCAATTGGCAATGAGACCGATCACACTCAGATACTAATTTTGAAGGTAATAATTAATCAGTGTTGGACAAACTCTAACACTCCCTTACACATGCAACTCCTGACCCGCACGTGGAAAAATAAAAAATAGATCCATAACAAACAGATCATAACGAAACAAGGTGCACCTAAGGCACAAACAACGGGGCAATTAACTAAGAGAGAGTGTTGTCCCAAAGCCTTCAAACCCCAACTCTGATACAATGTTAAAGCATATAACTCAAAATCAAAGGGCAATGAGTGGAGAGGTCGCCCAAGCTCATATACTAGCTTTGGAGTTAATAATTAGTCAACGTGGGACAAATTCTAACAATAACGAGAGCAAAAGAACAATCTATCAAGAAAATGACAAGACAAACAAGGGCGATGTTTCCATGAGACGAACAGTTTTCACGAGCAATTTGCCGCCACATTAGACTCAAAAGTAACAAAAGATTCACGAAGGGAAAGCACAGGGCACACCAGTTATAACAACCATAACATTGATAATGTATAGTCATCTTACGTAGTAATACTCGTTTTTCGAAAAAGTTCATAATGTATCGTTAGTATACATTGCAATACTCATTTTTCGCATAAGTCATTTGCAGTTACCATTGAAACTTACTGGCTGAATATGGGGTGATGCATGGTTTCATCGACACATTCCAACTTGCATCAGGATCGTCGTCAGAACTGCACAATGGAGGGTGAGTACCATGATTTCTCTTCAGGTAACAGCTATTAGCCAGTGGTTTTGCCCATATAACTGTCTGCTCCTTCCTTGAAACAACTCTCCAGCACATCCTTCTCAAAAGATCATACATAGCATTCCATATCCTTCGATTCTCCAAATCATGCGCATAGGCTTCAGGGGATGAGTAAACAAAATACCCCCCAGGTCGTAATAATCTGTCCAGTTCCAACAAAAGAATTCCACCTCTTTGAAGCCAATCAATTCTACATCGAGAGCAATGGGCAAGTTCAAATGATCTGCTGGGAAAAGGCAGTCTTTTTGTTCCCAAAACACCCAGAGTAGATGGGATTCCCCTCTCTAATGCAAACTGTATTTGATTCTCATGAACATCATTAGGCGCAATAGACATGGCTATGATGTCGAGGGGAAGAAGATATGCCCCAAAGCTAGCAACTCCACAACCCACATCAAGAACACTGCGAATATTTCCACCATTGCTAAGTTTATCACCAGGAAACTTAAGCATCTGTTCCAGTATGATTATTAATTTATCAGTATACCAAGACAAACAAGCAATGACAGGCGATTAAATTTGTAGCCTTTAGTGATCAGGATAATATCACATACCCCAGCAATAGCACTTATGTACTTATCAGCTCCATCATGGAAATGAGTTCCCCCACCAGGAAACTTTATCTTGTCCCCATTCACAACCATCCAATTCTGATCCGATTTCTCCTGCGCAAGATGTGTATGCGGTATATTTGCCTTCCACACTTCATCCCTACTTGCAGGCCATCTGACTGGAATCTGGAATTCTAACAATAACCTCAATTGACTCAGAAGTAAAAACAGTTTACAAAACAACTGTCACGGTGCTTAGTGTAGTGGGCCGGGTAGGCACCAAGTTTGGTCCGCAACCTAGATCAAGCCCAATGAGGAAAGATCTCGCGCATCTATCATATCTGACGGGGTGCGTCTTGTGAGCCTGGCCGAGGGATGACCCGATAGGGGGACCCGGGTGATGTGGCCCCAACCTGCTTCCACCTGGACTCCGGGTGGCTCGGCCATGGCACATGGCACCCGACATGGAGCCCACTGCTCAGTACGTCATGCAGTAGCTAGTTATTTCTGACTTGGGAAAAGTGCTCCGCACATACTAGCTCGGAGCCAAGTCTTGTCCTAGTATAAAAAGTGACTTCAGGTGAAAAGTATGTTACGTGTTATCCTCTCTCGAAACAGTACTTTCAAATTTTCCGAATTACCCTTCTAATTCACCTACTAACGTAAGCATTGGAGTGCTTCCTGGCTTACTCAAGCTTTAAAGGACTCCACACTTACCAATATAACAGAAATAAGAGAAAACAAAACAGAACCAAGATGAGAATAAGGAGAGTGATTTCTGACCTTGTATCCATTTGGAGGGGGAATGAGACAATTATAACGCCGTTCAGTCGGTGGACAATGCCGTTCATAGTGCTCCATTAGCGTCAAATTAGGCTTCAATTTTAGCTGATATATCAGATTTCTATCCAAACATGGTATCAGTTCCGAGTACCTCCTATCACATATCTGAAACAAAAATTAAAACAGTTAACTTCAACACAGCATCTCCCTTACCTTATTCTCACTCAAACTCAAAATCTGATAAAGAACCCCTTGAGACTCAATCCATACCAAATTGAGTTAAACCCATTCCAAATTGAGTTCTCCTCCACTCAAAAATCAAGGGAAAATCAAATCTTAACACAAATTTGGAAAGAATTAACTTACATCTATGTGATTAATGAAATTACTACTCAATTTTGCACAAAATTGAGTTTCCCATTGGAGTGCTCCCATATCAAACGGAGATCTTCCTCCAAATTTTGCTGAAACTCAAGGAAGACTCAATTCTTAATTCTCTTCAACATTTACAACTACGTGATTAATGGAGCTTTTACCCATTGAAAGCTTCGCGTCGAAAATGAAGTTTTTACTCAAGTAGAATTGGTGTTAAGCTTAAAATAAATGCATGCCCATCAAAACCAAATTCCGAAACCTACAAACGATTACATACAGGTATGCTCTTTGGGACGTCAGGATTGTGCTCTTGGTCTTCAAACGAATCATCGAAGAAATCATGTTTCGGAACAAACCGGCTGATAACAGGATCCGCGCCGTCGTCCACGGCAGCAACGTCGTCCGCTTTCGGCAGACCAGGAGCAATTGACGAACCGTAGTAGAGACAAATCAAACCGAGGAAAACCATTAGCCCTATCAAAACGTACTTTAGTAGCTTAGTTGTAGCAAGGAGCTCGCTTTTCTGCTTCATTTTGGGATTTCAAACTTCCAACAAGTTGATAAACTAGGGGGGTTTAGCACAAGTTATAGCCCTAGTCGGAGATCCATTTCAAAAGCATCAAGCAAGGTATCCGAGCATCGATGCCTGTGATTCCTCGACCATTTTTATTCGCTTCTCGTCAAATTGTCTGGACATCACATTCATACATACGTACGTACGTACATACATACAGAGAGAGAGCGAAGAGAGGAGAGGGAGGGAGGTGAGTAACGGGGAGACGACGGCCGTGTGCAGAGTACTGAGGCCGAGAGAGAGAGAGAGGAATGCTGTTTTTCTCGGGATTTTCTCGTGGGTCAATGTTCCTTTTATGGGAGAGAGGTACAATCAGATGGGGCAAGGTTCATGGAGTTTAAGACGTGTCAATAAATAATTGGGTGAAAAGTGAAAGTGAAACGCCTTTGTGTGATTGACCAATCAGTGGTCTGATTGTGTGTGGACGGAAAAAGGGAGCAGAGATTTCGGACGTGTTCTTTTTTTATCCGTTTATGGACGTGGAGGATTCCAACTACTGTCCGAATGAGGATGGTTTTTTACACACACACATATACATACATATATATATATATATTTGGATATCACTTTTTTTCTTTTTTTTGCTAAACTATTTGGATATCACTCGGAGAACAAAAAATCTAGAAAGTCAGATACATTGTGTCTAGAGCCGTTAGAGAAACAACAGTTATGCACATACATACATTCATATATGTGCGTTTAGAACTTTTTAATGTATCTAAAATTTATAAAATAATAATGACTCCGTATAAATTAAACGATTCTGGAAATACTTGTGTGTTAATTTGTACGCATAAAGACGGGTAAAATATGTCCGAAATCATTTAATGCATTTAAAATTAGTAAAATAATAAGGACTCTATGTGTATCGAGCGATTTTAAAGATATTTATGTACGAATCTATACACACAAATTTATGAATTTATAAAGAAGTCTAAAATCATTTGATTTGCTTTGGAAAAGGCTGACTTGATTGGTCAAAATCACTTTCTAAATCAATAAATAATAATAATAATAAAACGCATACATTCATTTTCTATTTACTTGTGGTTAGGTCGATCTCAACGATTTGTGTTGTGTATTAACTCGAGCAAGATTGAAAAAAAAAATCCTCATTTACTT